>JAFIDM010125232.1:0-13207 GCA_023159025.1 Thereuonema tuberculata | reverse complement strand
GGAGCCAATTTCAATTAAGTGATTCCATACTTTTGCTCGCGAGTGTAGATAATAGATTCAATTTAAAAATAAAAACAATACAAATAAAAACCACTAAAATAGTACAGGGTGTCCCGTAAGTGTGGACCTATAGAGTATAATGCGATGGAGCACCATCCTGTTGAAACCAGGTTAGGAACTCCCCTTCTGGGTTTAAGATTGATGGTAATGCTTCCTCCTGGAGCATTGTCAAGTATGTCTGTCCCATCACATACTGCTGAAAAAAAGAAGAGGCTGATCATTTTATATCCGACACAAGACCATGAGGCGATTGTCACCTTGTGCCTTGGAAACCTGCATCTAATAAGGGTTTTTAGTGACCAGTAACGTGTATTTTGCGCCCTGTTTAAGTAAAACTTGGTCTCTTCACTAAACAGGATAGTAAACGGAAGCGCGGGGTTAATCTCACATTGTTGCAGAGCCCAATGGCAGAATTCAACTCTCTGATTGAGAACATCCTCACTAACTGTTTGTAACAGCTGCATCTTGTACGGATGACATTTGCTGCTTTTCAGAATACGGTAGATGGGCTTGTGGGGACCCCCGTCTCTGCGGAGGGACTTCTTATGGCTTTTAGAGAATGCTCCAGGACATTAGAATGAAAGCTGTTCATCTGTTAATGTCCTCTGTTGTCTGCTGCGAGGTTTGTCTAACACAGATCCCATCTGCATGAATTTTACTTACTAGGCAATGCTCCAGGAAGAAGCATTTCATCAATCTTAAACTCAGAAGGGGATTTCTCAACCTGGTTTCTACAGGACAGCGCTCTGCAACATTACACCCTATGGGCCCAGACTTATGGGACACCCTATATATTAGTATTTTTAGATTTCACATATATCCTATAAATTTGCATGTTTAAGATTTGTAACTTAAATGTAATGAAGTTAATAATTAAATTTTATGAATGATGACATTTATATACTCGAAAAATATTCTTATGTTTAATATCTGGAAATCGATCTCTAAAAACACAATAAATGAATTTTTAATATTGCTAATAAGATATCAAAGAAAACGTGAACTTCCAACAGGACTGATATTCTTTTCTTATCTCTGCTACTGCAAATCATAGCATACTGACTCAAGGAAGTGATGTACATATGGCCATTTAAGTTGTTTTGTGTCCCAATTTCATTTGTAGCATTCCCTGAAATTCCATATGTTTATAGCCTCACATTCAAAATCAACACGTGAAAGCTGCTCTACATTACCAATTAATTTTTATGATTTTTCCTTTTTTTTTTTTTTTTTTGTAATCCCTTAATTACAATAAGTCGAGTGGTCAGGGAGCTTGGCTGCGGGTTTGAGGTGGCGGGTTCGATTTCCGGCCTCGGCGGAGGGCATGGATTTTTCCATGCTCCTTTCACCTCCAAACGGATCCTAGGGTCTACCCAGCTCTCTGTGGAATGGGTACTGGGTTTCTTTCCCAGGACTTAAAGGCGGGCGGGCGTCGGGCTGACCACCCGACCTCAACTTCGTCCCATCGGTCACGAAACGCTGGGAGCCTGACCTCCCGTGCCCCAAAAGGCCTGTTCAGGCCTGTAGAGGGACACTTTAACTTTAACTGAGGTTCATGTAATAAATAATTAACCATATTTATTTCGTTGTAAAATGTTTCTTCAAATCTATGAGTGATTTTCAATGTGTGAAAGGCATCTGAATGGGTAAAAGAAAAAAAAAAGAATGATTTTGGGAATTTGAACACTTTTATTATCTATTTTATATATATGGTGTATCAAAACTCTGTACAAATTTTAATGGAAGATGGAGAGCACCGAGACAAGCATTTTTCTTCTATGAATGTACATCACTGACAACATCCTTCGGCACTATTAGAAGACACTATTTGGAGATATCAAACCTAATAAATGGAAACTAGTGTGAACATGTTACACCCTTAATGTTACACATACTATGTCCGATTTACAAATGCCATAGCAAAGAGAGATACGTTCTCCGTTTTCACTTCATCTCTCTAGCCGATTGCAACGCTGCTAAATAGCGCTCTCTAGAACTGAAGGTTGTTGACAGCTGATCGAAAACGGCTCGTCTTGGTGCTCCCAATATCCCATTAAATTTTGTACAGGGTTTTGATACATCCTGTATGTCAATACAATATACATATTTCAAGAATGCATCCCTCCTAATTTTCAGACTCCCAGTATTTCTAATTTTCTACTTCAGATATAATCAGTACAGTGAATACTGACTGATATATCTATTTATATACACTGTCTGGCCACTTTATTAGGTATATCCCTGCTGTGCGCATGAATGTCTGGACCCGTCGTGTCTCACAACAATTCTTCAAGCCGGTGTGGGGGATGTTTTCCTGGCACACATTGGGTCCATTGATACCTCTGAAGGCACATCAGGATGCTAGAGCATATCTAAACATCGTAGCTGACCAAGTGCAACTGTACATGTTAACAGTCCATCCTCATGCAGATGGGTACGACCAGCAGGATAATCTGCCAGTGCACAAAGCCCACATCATTATGGGTTGGTTTGAGGAACATGATGATGACGTTTCCTTGCTGCAGTGGCCCGCTCAGTCCCTGGATCTCAGCCCGATTGAAAATTTGTGGGATGAGATGGAACGGGCTGTTCGCTCCAGGCCTACACCTCCATCAAATCTTCAGAAACTGCGTGACACACTCATGTCTGTGTGGTACACAATACCTCAACAACGTTTTCAGCATCTTGTGGAATCCATGCCTCAACGAATTCATACTGTTTTGAGGGCTAAAGGAGGCCCAACATGCTACTAGATAAGTGTACCTAAAGTGGCCGTACAGTGTACATCATGCACCAGTTAGCAATTTCCTTACCAGATTCTGGACACATTTTATCCAGAAGTGACACCATTAATTCGCCTTGTTTCTCTGTCCACCTTCGAATGGGTGATCCACCTCCAATCAGTCGATAACGCTCCTGAACTGTAGGTGCTCGTCTTTTTGCTATCATTGGTCCAAGCTTACTAAGAGAAAAACATTGTGCATTTTTGCAAATTATCTGATTAATTATTAGTAATAAAAAATATTTCACAAACATTGAAATGCCATATTTCATTATAAAATATTTCAGTCAGAAACAAATTCAATTAATCAACAAAATCAAAATATTCTGATGTTTCTCAATTTTTTTTTTTGCTTCAGGGCACACTTATGTATTTGAAAAATCTGGCGGCACACTAAACATTCTTCCTAATATCGCATGCCACTCCAAACTTTTTTGTTCTTTTGCTACGTATGATAGAATACAGTAAAACCCCGATTATCTGAGTTTCCGCTTTAACCGAGCTATCAAATATTTCTAGGATTTTTTTTTGGTTCTATATTTTCCATTTTTGAAACTACCAAAAAAAATTCTGAACTTGATCTCACCAATCAACGAAGAGTATATACGTGACTGGATAAGCGCTGACGAACAACAAGACATTAAAGATGAAATGATCGTCAACAAGGAAAATGAATCTAGCAATGATGATGAAGACAATGACAATGAAAATCGACATGAAAATCTCCCATACAGATGGACTAAAAGCTATCGAAAGTGCTATTGAATATATAGAACAACAAGAAGAAGCGACATCAGCAATCCTGTTATCCTTAAAAGAATGGCGAAACATTGCTGCAGAAAAACGCCAAAGTAACGTAAAACAAAAAACAGTTATGGACTTAATAAAGAACATTTAAAATGCTGAGCTTTTATTTATCATTTAATTAAGGACTTTGTTAAGTAAAAGAACTCTTTAATTATCGTAACAATATGAATTGCATGGTGTATCTATATAACTTTTGTATTTGTTAAAATACACATTTAAAACTTATACGATTTATTTTATTTACAATTTTCGCTTTAACTGAGTTTTTTGGTTATCCGAGTTAGTCGTGGTCCACATTAACTCGGATAATCGGGACTCTACTGAACTAAGAAAAACACTAGCAAAATTTTCACATTAACAACAGCCCATATTTCTCATAGAATTATAAACATGATGTAATTATTGACTCCTTAATTTAATCATTTCAGTTTGTATTACTTACATTTATTTGTTTCTCTTTGTGTTAATAAACAACACTGTTAAAAATATTTAATATCTATTTTATATTACCTCTTATTTTCCCATTTTAATAAAGATACTTTTTGTCTTTGTTTTTCTCAAGGCACAGCCATGCAATTTCGCAGCACAACCTTTGAAAATAGCGGATCTACAGGTTTGATTACTTAAAATTACATCAGCACTTCAATCCGAAGTTAAGCACAAATAAATAAATAAAATAGATTAGTGTTTACTGATGAATCAAATAACAGTGAATATCCACAAACTTATCAAGGGATACTTGTGCTTCTTATCATTCCTTAGTCAAGAGTTTTTAAGTGTTTAACAGCTCAGAAGCCTGAGATCTTATTTTTGGTCATGTCATGAGAAACAATGAGGAATTCATCAGTCGTTGTGGCTGCAATAGTTTGCTGCCATTTCACGAATGAAGTGAATAGAATGAAGTAAAGTGCTTTTCAGTCGAACTTCATTAATTTTAAGGAAATAATCACCGTTTGGGTTAAAGGATTTTCAAAATGAAATAACTTTGCAGTGAGACAACGGAGAATTTGGAAGGAGGGACCAAAGCTTAGATACTTAAGCACATTTTAAGATTTCAACTTACTTTCAATAAAATTTCTCTTCTAATTTTGACATTAAAACTTGTCAAAAATTTAAAAAATGATGCACATTTCAATTGATATTTCAATTGTATTAGGCCACATCAGTCATTGCCTTGTTTTCCATAACTACTTCACAGTAACTTGTCAAGAACTAAATTTAGTTGTAGCTTTAAAATATACTTATCTGTTGCGATAATAAATATAACTTCCCAATAATATTCTTCCATAAATTCTTTACTCCATAATAATGACAATATTTCGAATAATCTAATCGATTATTCTTCTTCAGGTCGAGAAAGGAAGAAATAAAACTATTTCTTTCCTTAAACAAAAAAACAAACAATGAATATAGAAATTCCAAATTACAATCGATTAAAGTTAAATTTATAATGTATAAAATTAACGTGCGTACAACAACATAAGAAAGAAAAATAAGAATAAAACGCATAAAACTAACAGTTCACTGATCTGTTTTTGGAAAATGCGATACCAAGAACCCAAAATGGGCCATTTCTGGTTTCCTGACCTTCGTCAGTTGGGTCCACCCAATATCTTCACTGAGATGTTAAGATACTGGGCGGATCCAACTGACGAAGGTTAGGAAACCAGAAATGATCCATCTTGGGTTCTCGGTATTGCATTTTAATAGCAATAAATAAAATGAACTCTTAGTTTTGTGCGTTTTATTCTTATTTTTCTTTCTTAAAAAGTTAAATTTGATATATTACATCTTTAGAATGTACTTCAATTATTGAATATAATATAAACCAATTATCAAATGACCAATAAGAAATATTAAATGCTTTTAAAATTCTGACAATGACAAGATATAGTTATATTAATTAATAATAACAATAATAATATATTATAAATGTTGTTTCTTCAAATTTTTTTTGTTCAAGTATTTCAAGTATGTCGCTCAGAATTTTTAAGAAATACTTGAACAAGAAAAATTTGAAGAAACAACAATTATAATATATTATTATTGTTATTATTAATTACTGTAACTATACTTTGTCATTGTCAGAATTTTAAAAAGCATTTAATATTTCTTAATAATTGTTTTTTATTATATTCAATAATTGAAGTATATTATAAAGATGTAATATATCAAATTTAACTTTTATCGATTGTAATTTGGAATTTTTATATTCATTGTTTGTTTTTTTGTTTAAGGAAAGAAATAATTTCATTTCTTCCTTTCTCGACCTGAAGAAGAATAATCGATTAGATTATTTGAAATATTGTCGTTATTATGGAATAAACGATTTATGGAAGAACATTATTGTGAAGTTATAGTTTAGTTTTGTTTCTGTGTGTCTATACTTTTCAAATGAAAACTGAAATTTCTGGATTTCGCTGACAGAATTCAAAAAGACAAATAAACAACTTACAAATTATTAAACAGCCAACTATTTCAGCACAATTTTTATATAAAATAATAAAAATGTAAAAAAGCAATTAACACAACTGCGTTTCGGAATCCCAAATAATTCAGATTCCCTTTTCAAGCGTTAAAAATGATGATGATAAAGGGAACCATATATGGCATTAGATGTGCTCCAAGCATGGGAAATTTGAATAATTGCATTTATATTGGTAATTCCAAACGAGAGTTGGGCATGCGAATTCGGGAGCACTTCAATGCAGTAAAAAAGGGGAATAAAAATTACGGCACAGAGGTCCATTGCCGGAATACGGGACACTCGTTAAACACTAACGCGATAGTAATTCTTGGAAATAGGAAGTCCAGATACCTATACGAATTTGATGAATCTGGCATGATCAGAGCAATGCGTAGTTATAATCAGGACCTGTCAACCAGGAATGTCCTGGAATAGGGTTTATAATGCATGCTCTGTAGTGCTTTTAGTTCTGCAAAATAGCAGACGGTCGGTTCCGCTTACTTTTAATAACGACCACCAGGGCACAACTGGTTATAAACTCCTAAGGAAAAAACCCCAAACCTCTTTCATTGACGAACCCCGAAAGGGAGAACTATTCCTTTAGGAAGGGTGATTACATCATCATCATTTTTAACGCTTGAAAAGGGAATCTGAATTATTTGGGATTCCGAAATGTACAATTGCTTTTTACATTTTTATTATTTTATATAAAAATTGTGCTGAAATAGTTGGCTGTTTAATAATTCATAAGTAGCACGTTAATAATTTTAGACAACTTATAATTTTGATAATCATAATGTAGACTAAAGTGATCTAATGTTTTTACTTACCTCTGAACAGGCAACGTCATTATGTCTCTGTCTGTGAATAAACGATGTAAAAAGGTCTCCACCTCTTCCAGATTGCTAGGTCCTCCCATATTTAACATCATGATCCCTGTTTTCGGTTTCCTATAGTTACATACAAAAATTTACCATTTAGTTCTTCATACAAAAATGCATGAATAGTCTGAGTTATGTGAACATAAAGAAGAACCAAGTTCGTAAAAAGAAAAAGTAAAAATAATTAAATAAATGTAAAATAAAGTAAATTACCATCCTTACATATCAAATTCAGGAACTCCTCTTCTTTAACTTATCTTTTTTATTACATAATAATTCATTTGGCAAAATTACAGAATTTCAAGAGGTATCGTATAAGAGGCAGAAAATAGATCCGTTCTTTCCTCAATATACAGAATCCGTTAATAAATATTCAAAAAATACAACAAATCGTATATGTCACACAAAGATTTTTGATGTATGCAATATTTTGATCTTTGTGTGACATATATGGTTTGCTTAATTGTTAAATATTTATTAATGGATTCTGTATATAGAGGAAAGAAAAGATATATTTTCTATCTCTACAAGATACCTGATGAAGTTAAAGAAATACTGCATAATAAGATGATAAGTTAAAGAAGAAGAAGAGTTTCATATTTATTTGCATTCAAATGTATTTTACCATCCTTACAATTCTAAACCAAATCATTATATTGTAAGAAAATAGCTTATAATAATAATATAATACCGTATTTACTCGCATAATTTCCCCCATCGCGTATTTTCCCCACCCCAGTTTTTGTGGATTACAAAATTCAATTTTAATTTAAACGCATAATTTCCCCACCTCTACTTCAACGCGTTTCCAACATGATCTTGACTGGCGGTGAACTCACGACAACGCGACAATGTACCGTTACTTCCGCATTTCTCTATCCCACGCTACTTCAGGGGAAGATTCCACACCCACCCCGGTCAGTACAAGAGCAGACTCCTTCTGAATTAGTACAACAATAACTGTACTTTGAAGAAAAAACAAATGTTGAGATGTGATTTCTTATATTTTAAATGTTGCGTATTAATAAAATTGTTGTTAATTACATTTCTTGCTTTAAAAATCAATATTTAACATGGTTTTCCTTACACTTTCACCATATTTTTTTTCCTCAAATTAAAAAACATCGCGTAATTTTCCCACCCCCCTTTTTTTTCTCAAAATATTGATGAAAAAAAAGGGAAAATTATGCGAGTAAATACGGTAATAATTTGTCAAATGAAGTTTTAAAGTCTGAAGGATTCAAGCTAAAATTTGAATACAAGAAACCCAGCATATTTTATGTATAAACTGTTTATATACAAATTGCTTAATAAAAAAAATACTGTTTTTATATGACTCTAGCTATACAGTAAGCATAATTTTTTCACGAAATTTTCACTAATTTTTATTTACGCATTATCCGAATCTAATCCAACAGAACAAAATTTAATGTGATGTTAATTTTTTCTTGTAACAAGTATAGCAGAGTGCTTGATAGAAATTTGCCTAAGATACATTAGATTCAATGTGATTTTTAAAAATAACGAGCGTCTGTATGATTAGTATATAGAGGTTTTCAGCACACAATGGTTTTTTTCTTCTTTTTGATAAAAGAAATTCATTTAGCACCAGAATAACTGAAATTCAAAATCAATTTTTGCCATATACCAGTGTACTTGCAAAGCTACCATAAACGCTTAAGTTTGTAGCTGTTGCTAAAAAAGAAAAACAATGAAATGCGCAATCGTTTCCATTCATGTCTTGAGCTATCATCTGTGGGAAGGCTGCTTCATCCTTGTTAGGACTCATCAGCAAGATTTATCCTCGATGATACGCGGGAGAAGGACTCGTAGCCTTTCATGCTTTCAGACTCATCATCTAGGGATTCGCGTCAATTATAGCTTAAGGCGTGAAACCAAACGATTGTGCATTGCATTATGTTTTCGTGTTATATTATATGCACATTAAACTTTTCTGTTGCTAAAAATGCATATTAAATCATACAATGCTTTCACTATCCCATTTGCATGGCTGCTTGTACACCTGCTACAAATTATGTAGCTGCTAGGTATTTAAATTATTATCAATTAAATAAATACCTTCTTGTTTCTTAAATACTAGTTATCATAATATGCCATGCATAAAATTTAACGTGCGTACAATAATAACATGAGAAAGAAATTTTAAAAAATGCACAAGACTGAGAATTCACTGATCTGTTTTTTGAAATTATGATACCGGGAATCCAAGATAGCCTATTTCAGGTTTCCTGACCTTCGTCAGTTGGATCCGCTCAGTATCTTACATCTCAGTGAACTCGGGAAACCTATAAAATGAACAAAAGTAAACACCACAACAGCCCTTCAATTAAAAAAGCCATCAAAATCTAAATAAAGAATAAAAAGGCCAATTAATTAATCCCACTAGCGATCGCTTAGCATGTAAGGGATTAATTGTTAAACAAGAAAATATGCAATTCATAAAATTTAACGTGCATACAACAATAACATGAGAAAAAAATTTTAAAAATGCACATTTTTATTGTGTTTTTTTTTTTAATTTCTTTCTCATAATATGTCATAAACAACATAATTTGATAAATTCTAAATTTATCTGAATTTATATGAATTAGATTGTTCATAACAATATTTCTTTTTTTTATAACTTAGCAATACAACCATGTAACAATACAGTAAAAACAATATACATTTTGCAAACTATTGTACCTTGCTGCATCTGCTGCTGAGGTCGAGGAATCCTTCTGTGCCGCAGCAGCAAAAACTCTAACCTTGTTTCTCACAACTGATGACAAAACTCTTCCCACTACAATAAAAACAAAATGAAATCATTATTTCAATATATTGTTACTGTGTTTTAGACATAATGAAATGTCAAAAAGAAAATTTTCTTTATAGAGAATAGAATTAATAGTGTTTCTTTTTCTTGTTATTTTTATGTTAAATAATAAAATTAATTACAAGCAACACTTTTAAAACACTGATGATAGCTTACACAAAAGATAGATCATGACAAGAACAATTGCGGAGATTGTGATGGATTCTAAACCTTTTTAGAAACTGGATGTAGTGCATAGTGTGGAAGGTTGTGTCAAAAATATTGTCACGAGGAGAACATTTTAGAGAGTTGACATCATGAAATGCTGTGCTGACTTTCAATCTTCTGCAATTCTGGAGAAAGGCAGATGTCTCCAGAATTGCAGCATGTGAGATGCATTATATGTACCGGACAGCAAGCTACACCAAATTCGATCAAAATACCAATGAAGAAATTCTAAAAGAACTAAAGGTTCATTTGTAATTACATTTTAAAATTTAATTTTAAGTTTTGAGTCTACCAGGCCACATGCGGCCCGATGGCCGTGGGTTGTGCACTCCTGGTCTAGAGGAAGACTTCCAAAAGAAATTCTTCAATACTGACCTAAGCAAAGAAGACCAGCTGGATGTCCTATTAGAAGATGAAACGATAATAGGAGACCATAACAGATCACCAGGATCTAATACTTGTTTGGATGATGATGATATTATCATGAGCAGAACATTTCAGAGAGCTGAACATCATAAAATATTATGCTGAATTTTTAATCTTCTGGAGCTTTACCATGCTAATCAGTGTCATTCTTTTCTTTTGTACTATCTCTTTCCTAGTATTTTAGCATATTCAGCCATATATTTTTGGAATCAAACAACAACTTATCTTTTATTTTCTTTCTTTCTAAGAATTGCATTAGTTAAAAAAAACGAAGAATGGCTTTCTTTTCAAATACTGGGAAATAATGTCACAGCTAATGTTTGTTTGTTTTTGTTTTTTTGCTCAGTCACAATGCTTCAGTTCAAATCTGTCAAAGCTTTTGAAACATTACACATGAAATAACTTAGCAATGTAGTAAGTTAGTTATTTACTCCATTTCTGCTAGATCTGCTAGATTCTGCTAATCTCTTATTTATCATATCAATAATAATTATAAAAAAAGAAACTTTGTCTAGGCTTCTGAATCATGATAAATTATGACTGAAATGAGTAATATGATTGGCTCCCACATGTAGGAAACAATCATGTTTATTAAAAAAATATGAAAAAAAGAATACATTGCATAAATTGGCTTGAGGGCCGGTTGTTTCGACATCCTACGAAGATTGACATTTATATACAGCATATATATTTACATATATAAAAATTATGACTGCAATTCCATTTGATTATAATAGCTAAAGGGTAAAAATGTATGGACTAATGCAGGTTTTAGACAATATATAAAAAATAAAAAGAATAAAAAACCAACAAATCTCTTGAGATGATTGAGAGGAAAGGAAGTGAAAAAGAAACCCAATTTCCCTCTCTTTCACTTCTTTTCCTCTTTTACCTCAAAAATAGACATCGGTTTTTGTCTGAAACATTAACTTTTAATCCTTTTTTATTTATTGATTAAAGCCCGCATTGGTGCAAACATCTTTACCCTTTAGTTACGTTATTTACTTTTGAACCTTAACCCTCGATTTGAGTAAGTTTGCATTCATGAAGCCAAAATTGTAGAGAAAGCTTTCATTAAATTTTCACTTTTGGAAACGGTTCTCAAGCTTATCTGAATAGATTGTTGGCAAGTGGACACTGAATAAATATATATATTAATTGTTTCTTTAAAAAAAAAAAAACAACATAAATCTTATTATCGGTTATGATAGATATCGTTAATGTAAAGTAGTCTACTTTGCATAAGTATTATTAAGTGATAGTACTGATTGTTTCCAAAATTCTTCGTTAGTATATGCCGACGGCCAGAATATAATGTTAAAGAAACCGAATTTAGAGCTGACATCAGAGATCTGCCTTTTCACTGAAATAGATCATATTTTGAGGTACTGCAATTATTGGTACTAAGTTGGAGTCTATAAATTAGACTGTCAACTTTATTCTTCGATGATATCCTATTATTTACGCAATTTACAATAAACCGGATTTAACACACTCATTTTCGCTTCCTAACAGGACGACGAATTATATTGAATGGATTTAGTACATTTTTTTTTTTATTTATAAACAGCTAATTAGCACGATTTCGCTGCTGAATTCTCCTTAAACTAAAAAAATAACAAAAGAAAAGAAAATATTTTTTAAAAACATCCCTAAAATAAAATAAAAAACTCAAATACTTTCTTTCCTTATCAGTCCGAGACTTCGTAAATGAAGGTCAACCGGCGTTTCACAAACTTTGATAATAAATCATCACTTATCCACCATTAAAATAAAATATTTTTTTTTCCTTATTATTACCATTAAATTTTTTTATAAAAGTTCATTAATACAAACATAAAGAAATCCTTCAAAAATATTAAAGCTCAAAATATAAATTATTGACACGTGTCAGTATATGTGATTTTGAACATTAAAACGCCTCTTTTGATGCATGTAATGTTCTTCTTTAATGAATAATAACCTTTTACAACTTATTATAATAATTTAAAAGTGTGTCACGAACCAATTAGCGTTTAATTAAAGAAATAAGCCAAGCAGACTTACTCATGTTTACACTCAGATTTAAACGGGCTGCCATTATTGTTGACAAAAGAGCATCGACCCTTGACTACCCATAATTCACCAAGTACTGAACAGAAGAACATCATTTCTTTATTAGTAGAATTGTATACGCCAAATGAAATTATTTACAGCAGTTAATAAAATTATAATTTATATTATATCTTATTTTTTACAGCAAGTACCGTTATTTGGTGAGTATTTATTTCGTGTTTTAATTTTGTTTTAATTTAAAATATATTGAAATACCAATTTAAGTCGAAAACAGATTCTTTAAAATGTCTTTATCGCATTTATAATTTTTTTATATTAGATGTTTGCTTTATAATATAAAAAAAAAATACCTGGGCTACCTTTAAAATTACTGTTACAGTATTTGTTCCATGGGATTGAGTAAAGGATTCATTTAACTTACCTAATACACCTTGAATAAATGTATAATCTTAATATACAGGGTGTTTCAAAAATACACGGCATAATTTCAGGTATGTATTTCCCACATGTAGACAATCAAAATAGTTCATTACAACATATGTCCGGAAATGCTTCATTTCCGAGTTATGGCCTTCACAACATTGAAAATCACCGGAACGTTTTTCGTTCCGCCGGTCGTTGCCATTACAGAAGATGTTCAAAATGACCACCTCCTGCTTGAATACAGACCTCACATCGATGTCTCA
>JAFIDM010125231.1:0-11528 GCA_023159025.1 Thereuonema tuberculata | reverse complement strand
ACGACGTCAGTACTGAACGAAGTTTACATTAGTCTTTATTTCTCACACTTGAAAATGGACCTTATACAGTAGAAGGTCGGAAACGTTGTGGTTTGACTCATATCTAGTTCATACCTAGTTCGTGCTTATATAAGGTAGGCTATTTTTAATTTGAAGTCAGCACGGTTTTCAGTAAATACAAGATTTCCTTTTCAAAAAAATTGAGATGATTGCTTTTGTCGTTCTTACATTCATGATATATGTGGTTCAGGTCAATGCATTTTGGTTATTTAAAAAAAAAAAAAATGATGGTAGGCTATGTCTACAGAAGTGACTTGTGTTAATAACGATGTCGAATTTTAATATAAATTATATTCTAAATAGTGAATTTACATGGGAAAAACTATGAAATAAAAAAATAGAAGACTAATTTATGAATTAAAAGAACTTTTTATCAAAAGAGGAAATCATGTACAATAAAAATGAATCAGGTCAATCTTAAACGTCTATAAAAATGTAAATATATAATTATAAATATCATATATTATATGATATTTATAACATAAATATAATATAACTATAAATATCCTTATTGGCATTTAACAAAGACTGGAAGTGAAAGACAAGTCTTCGTGAAAAGCATAGTATCTACTATTGTTGATGATTCTCACTTCCATGGACCCCAAATGTCCCTGGAAGTGATGTCCACGGAAGTGACGAATATTTATGCTTCTTGACCCATGTGCTCTTCATTTTGAGGTTAGGAACACGTGTCATTCAGAAAATTAAGTTTACCATATTTCAATTATCATGCCTAGAAATAATCATTTTTCCATAGAAAAATTAGGTTCTAAACAAGACCACAGAAGTGATGGGATGAGCTGTGCAAATTACGAAAAATGAATAAAATGGCAATATTTTCCTGACAAATGTGCGACTCATACGAATAAAATCACTTCCGAATCCAAAATCACCATGTAAACTTTTGTTTTTAAGTATAATGGAAGATAACTAGCACATCGGGTGGATTTTTTAGAAAGTTTAGGAATGTCCACAAAAGCGATGGCTAAACCTTGTAACAAGACTTGAGGTTGCAAAAAAAATTTACTGATAATTCGGAAAAAAAATTTCACTCAATATTATGTTAAATTTATATATTTTCTGATTTCATAATATATATATTACTTGAAAAATATTAAAAAATAAAGCAGTTTGGAGCTTTAGAAGCTATCCAACTGTAGCTTGTGACAGTCCACGGAAGTGACGAATTACCTTCTGTGGACAACTTTTTTTTTGGAAATTCCATAAAATTTAAAAAAAAAATTATACTAAACTGTAGGATATTTTGTACTTCAATGTGTGATTTTGAAAAATGACAAACATTTTCAATCATTTTCAATTTATTGCTCTTTGACACGAATTAGAGGTTTTCTGTAGATTCACCCATATACAGTATATAAACATATAAAAGAAAAGATGAATTATTTAAAAAATACAAAAAAAAAAACAGCACCAACACAAAATACGAAGAACAGCATTAAAAGAAAAGAAAGTGGATAAAAAATATGATAAACAAAATCAAAAACAAATATTATCATAAAATATCCTTATATATTATTTCTCAAAGGTGTTTTAGTGTCGGTACGGCATATTTCCCTTTATACTTCATCAAAATCAATGATTGAGACATTATTTTGAAGATTACGTTCCCCGCTAATGACGAAAAATAAACAAATTGTTTAAAATTAATGTTTTCGTTAAAAAACTTTATTTTAAAAACCTTTTTATAAAAATGTAGACAGGCTTTAACAGAAGCGACTTATCTTTCGAAAACGAAACAACATTTAGCATCATAAACTTCAAATATTCACTTTTTTTTTATTAAAAATGCACTTTAAAATGATATTTCATAGTTTATATAATAAGAAAAGAAACAAAGATTTATATTTTAATAAATATAAACGATTGATTACAATAAAAAAACATAAAAATTTGTCAACTTCTCATATTATTTTTCAAAGGTGTGTTTTTACATAAAATTTCTCAAAGGTGTGTTTTTTTTATTTTATTTCCCTTAATACTTCATCAAAATCAATAATTGAGATATCATTTTGAAGATTACGTTCACCGCTATTGACAAAAAATAAACAAATTGTTTAAAACTAATGTTTTTGTTAAAAAACTTTATTTTAAAAATCTTTTAAAAAAATGTAGAAGGCATTTGAAAATCTATTGACAATCTGTTCATTTATTTATTTCCACATTATCATTCGGTGATTGATCAAGATAACATGCGAATTATTCGCACGGGTCAAACTTTTTTTATAAAAATGGAGAAGGCGCCATCTATTGACAATGTATTTAACTCAAATTCGGAGTTGTTTAATATTTCTCAAAGGTGGTTTTTTTGTTGCAAATTATTCGCACGGGTGAACTAGTTAAACATTAATAGCAATAGTACTGCAAAAATTGGAGTATCATCAATTCAGAAATAAATAAAAAACAAAACAAATAAAAAGACAACATACAAATCGATAGATTCATGCAAAAGCATGGTTTCAAAACAGCTTATAATAAACTAAATAAAACGTTAAAACGTGAAAAATATCAATGAAAATTGTAAATGCGATTTAAAAGAGCTCAGAGAAAATACAAGCAGTCAACTTCAATCCACAGCTTTTTTTCCACCTAATAGAAGTAAAGTAACTAGTTTAATGGACAATATGAAAAACAAAAATTCAGTGGGAATAGATAGTATTAAGATGAAAGACATCAAGGAACTTAAGGAGATTTTTGAAGAATTAATAAGTGAGCCATTTAAAATTATGTTCTGTTCGAGTATTTATCCATGAGCATGGAAAATAGCCAAAAGCATTCAAATTTACAGGAAGGGCACAGTAGATAATGCAGAAAAGTACGAACCTATTTCAATTCTATCCAACATATCAAAGATATTAGAATCCTATCAATCTAAAGTAATTTTTAATTGTGTAATAAATAACAACTTATTAAAAAAAGAACAATATGCCTACAAAAGAAATCCCAGCACTATCAATCTTCTAAATAACTTTAATTAAACTATAATCATAATCTTAATCTAAGCCTATATAATTTAGTAATATTCATTGACTTCAGTAAAGCATTTGATTGCATAAATCACAATATCTTAGTAAAAAAGTCGCATAATCTCGGAATAAATGGGGAAAATCAATAAACTTTTAGAAAATTATTTAAAATAACAGAAAATTCAGAATAAAATTAAAAACAAAACAAAGTAAGCTCTACAACATTAAGTCTGGCATTCCACAAGGTTCCAATCTTGGATCTCTACTATTTAACCTATTTTTCGAATTCTGTCTTTACAGAATTAGAAATGTCAACGGCCTATGGCAATGCTGATGATCTTGTAATAATGAACACACACAAAGATCTACGAACAGCACAAAAAAAGACTGCAAGAAGATTTTAATAAAATAACAAGATGGTCACATGACAATAAGAGGCACGTAAACAATGATAAAACAAAAAAAATGTTGATTAAAACAAAAAAAACCAGAGTCTAACTGAACTTCCACAAATCAAATTACATCAACACTCTTTGTTACCGACAAAACTATTTTTCAATAAACTGCTCTTGCAATAAACTAAATCTAATAAATGCATATAAATATTTAGGTATTCATAGAAACAATGACTTCACATGGACTAATCAGTATAGACCGTCAACTGGAGTGACTTTGACACCTTTACGAAAGTTTTGTCGTTGTTTCGTATCCTATATATATAATTCTGTATAACAATTAATATTTATATAAAACAATAGGTGTATGACTTATTATTTCCTTCAATGAAATTATTGTTTAAAATTGAACTTTAGGAGATATTGGACAACATTCAGGGTGTCAGCCTTTGGGGTGACTTAAACACACTAATGCCCAAGTGCACCAAACTTCAATTAACTTTAGGGGTTAGTACTCGAGTTTTCGAGTATCTGTCGAGTAGTTTTTAATACTCGGAACTCGAGCGAGTAGTGAAGACTACTCGAAAACGCGAGTCGAGTAATTAAAAAGTGTTGAAAATGCCGATTGCTATTATTTTACAAAAAAATTTGTTTGAAAATTAAAGAGTACTTGAGTGTGTGTTGTTTTATTTAATCCCATTCCTTTAAATGAATACTGATTTAATTCGTATAATCACGCAATAAAAGTAGAATAATTAATTCAACAATCATCTATTTTGCTCCCGAAAATCGTAGTCGGTGCAGACGGGACAGAGACAGCATCGCAGACGACGCATATTAATCTTTATCGTATCAGTATCGGTAAAAAAGTTACACTTGACCCTTTTTTTACTATATTTGTATCTTGAAGTATGGTCATTTCAGGTAAATTCATCAATTTATTTACACATTTTAATAATAAAAGTAAAGTAAAAGAAAAAGATTAACTCAAAATTTTCTAATTTTGAGTTTATACATTTGTAGGCCTATAGTATTGTAAATCAATATCTTAGAGATAAGGAACATTGTTTGTTTTAAATTTTATAATAAAAACTATTGGAAACTTAACTCTTTTATTTATAACCCGTGCTACTTGGCTCAACTACTCGACTCGACTCGAATCAAAAACCACTACTCGCCCACCCCTATTGACTTTGACGGTTGCATTGTGGACGTAACTAAAATTAGTGGGGGGTGCTGCTGCAGAAAAATTTTAGACTTTGTTTTAAAATTGTGAGAAAGGAAACAAACATGTATAAAAAGAAATTAATCAAGTTTATAAATAAATTTTCTTTTTATACATGTTTGTTTTCTTTAACACAATTTTAAAGCAAAGGCTAAACTTTTTCTGTAGCAGCACCCCCCCATAATTTTAGCTATGTCCACAATGCAGCCGTCAAAGTTAATTGAAGTTTGGTGGACTTGGGCATTATGGTTTTTATATTAATTTCAGATATTAGTCTTCTCACAATCAAAGTCACCCTTAGCTAAATATGTTGACACCTTTTTAATCAAATTTAGAATATGTGGGCAGTGATTGCAATAAAAAAAGGGTTAAAAGGTATGCTATTAAGTGAGGAACAGTTAATTATTTTGAATCACTTCCTCGGTGCTCAGAACTCATTGGCCACCTGGGTTATTTACATGCCTCCCAAGAACCTTGTTTATGATCGTACTACCTGGAATTTTGAAAGTTTCAGAAGCCTGCGTCTTTGACATGCCTCTTTTTACAGCAACCAACGCCTTTTGAAGGTTTTCCTCACTGTAATTGTGACAGGGCCTTGACCCAAGTTCACTTTGATAGTTTCTTGGCATTTTCACCTTCTATTGACCTGAAACAAGAAATATATACCTATATCGCCCAGAAAAACGAAAAATTTACAACAGTACCTAAGATCTACGAAAGTGTCAAAGTCACCCCCGGGTGTCAAAGTAACCCAGTTGACGATAAAATTACAAAAAAATGAAACACTTTTACTTATCGAGTATTTTTCACCACATTAAAAACTTATTTCCACTCAAACAAAAAATCATTACTTTTGTTTACTCTCTATTAAACTATGGACTACATTGTTGGATACATAGCATCAAAACAGAAGTATAAAACATTGAAAGGCTATTAAAGAAAATTTTTAATTTAATTTTTTCAAAATATAATACTCTAAACGAACAACAAAAATGTCAAATAAGAATCAAACACAAAATTATATTTCCAAAACAAAAAAATTACCAACATACTAATAAGAAAAACCTTTTATATTGTAAATATTAAAATAATTTAACAAATACTCGCAGCAAGCTACAAAATTCATTAAGGTATGAAAATCCAAAAATTAAGTTACCGCCTTCGAAAGCATAACAGGATTTTAAGTACAGCCGGTAGAATCCTGAGATGTATAATGTAAAAAATATCGGAAAATTAAAAAATCTTCCAATAGAAAAAAATAATAAACGAAAAAATAATTTAACAACAAGTTTAACGTACGGAAATGATATGCATTAATTAAAAAATTTACACGCACATGAA
This sequence comes from Thereuonema tuberculata, assembly GCA_023159025.1. Classification (NCBI taxonomy): domain Eukaryota; kingdom Metazoa; phylum Arthropoda; class Chilopoda; order Scutigeromorpha; family Scutigeridae; genus Thereuonema; species Thereuonema tuberculata. Next base: position 5,523 of record JAFIDM010125231.1, on the reverse strand, counting down.
AAAGGAATCACTGATCTGTTTTTTGGGAATTTCGATCCCGGAATCCTGAACAGGTGTTTCAGGGTTCCTACCCTTCATCAACTGGATCGCCCAATATCTGAGTCAGATACTGGGCGAATCCAGCTGATAAAGAGTAAAAACCCTGAAACAGCTGTTCTGGATTCCCGATATCAAATTCCAAAAAACAGATCAGTGATTCTTTTTTCATGTGCATGTATATTATTTATTGTAATGAAAAAATAATTTGAAACATGTAAAAGAAAAAACTAAAGAAACTCTATCTTTGCAATAAATTTAACTTGCTAGAAATTTTTAAACAAAACAAAATAAGAAACAATGACAGCACAAGAACAAATGAATTGCTTTTCTGATTCGATTCATCAGCAAGGGACTCATCAGCCCGATCCGCCTTCCCCGATAAAAGACCCAGAAACTGCCAGATGTGACGGTGATCTTCTCTTGAGGTTCTTGCCTTTCTGGGTCTTTTATCGGAGAAGGCGGATCGGGCTGACGCGTCCCTTGCAGGACGAAATGGCCATCCCCGATTCCTTCCGATAATCGAATCAGAAAGGCAATTCATCTATTCTTGTGCTGTCCTTGTTTCTTATTTTGTTTTGTTTAAACTATATCTTTATATCTTGTTTTATTTTATATCTTGTTCACGTAATTCTTGTTATTTTTTTATGTAATATATTTAATACTATAATTAATATACTCTTTATTAAGTAACAAACATACTTAACTACTCTCAGCCTCTACACCAGAGGTACGTGAGGTACTGTAAGGTTTTAATTTGCAAAATAAAAATAAAACGAATTCAATTCATTTTCTGCTGGACTTCATTACTTTCATTTGACTTCAATATACAGCAATTTATTAAAGTCCAACCATATAAAGACACATGACAATTTACAAGGACTTGTGCTATACATTATTTAAGCATCGGTCAATATACAACAATTTATTAAAGTCATGAATAAATTGTTGTATATTGACCGATGCTTAAATAATATATAGCACAAGTCCTTGTAAATTGTCATGTGTCTTTATATGGTTGTTATGTTGATCGTCCCAATAGAAAGTGAGTTCATTTATTGTATATTAATCTACACAAAAGAGATTTCAAGTTTGATTCCATCTTCTTATCATATTATCTCATATGAAAAGGAGTTTAAGTGGAATTTCTTATTCTACAAGTAAGAAGAAAGCATTGTCATGAGAAAGGGAATACGTTCATTTTATTGACTTACTAAAACTTTGGTTGTAGTTAATTTTAAATTGTGTTGAAAGGTTTTTTGATTCATTAAAATTAAAGACAAACACTTTAAAAATTTAAAATATATATTTAAAAATACATTACATGGAGGTAGAACACGGATTTCTTTGTCAACTGAATTAAAACAAAAATAGATTCATTATGTATACAAAGCTGAAATGTCAATAAAATACAAATAACAATTTGATTGGTTTAAAATTGTTCGGTGGACCTCTGGTGGATACTATGTGCAATGGAGTATCTCGTTGCTATGGGAATATAGGAGTGCTGCCATCTTGTCTTGGATGTCGATTCGCCCTCTAGGTTTAACAAATCGTCTTCTGCTGCGCTGACTACGGCTTCCCAATACAAGGATTGTTGGGCTTCTTAAGCTTGCAGATCTTCTTCAGTAATTTTTTTCTTTTCTTTTTTATTGACTTACTAAAACCTAATTCTTTTCACTAAAATCAAATCAGCTTTCACATTTCTTTCCAGTCGCTCTTTAATCTCGTGTTCGTGATTTTAAGGGACAACGCTAGATGGGTTCCATAACCACCATTTAAAATCCCGTACTTTAGTTTAAAAAATATCAAACAAATTAACTGAACAATAAATATTTCATACCTGTAAATCCATCATTTTCTGGATATATTGGCAGAAATGAATCCAATTAATTTTTTGCTTGTCTTCATTACTTTAATAAATTGCCGTATATCGACCGATGTTTAAATAATGTTTAGCAGAATTAATTGTGAGTTGCCATGTAAGGTCTTCTTGGTTATATTGATAGTTTCCAGACAAAGTGAGTTTATTTATTGTATGTCAGTCTGCGTAGAAGGAATTTCAATTTTGCTTGCGTCTTCTTATCAAACTATCTCATATTGAAAGAAGTACAAGCGGAATTTCTTGTTCTACAGTAAGTAAGCTGTTATCATGAGAAAGGGAATATGTCCATTTTAATGACTTCACTAAAACGAAATTCACTTCAGTATATTTTTATTTCATCAAAACGCGTTTTATTTTTATTTAAAAAGAAAATAATGTTTTTAAAAATTACAATTGCTTTTCAAATGCTGTACGCCATTTTGACTAATTAGCATTTATCGTAGAGTCAATACATGTAATATGATGATATAACAGCGAAAGCTGAAATTCTTCCAAATAGCTAAAAAGTTAAAAGTTAGTTAAAGCATCCCATTTTAGGCTTATGAAGGATCTAGGGTCGCGGAAGTAAATGCAATCAGCGTTTCAAGAACAATGAGAATAAGTTGAGATGTGGTCAGGCCGAAATCTCCACTACTTTACGTATCAAGAAAGAAACGTGGCACCCATTCTTCAGAGACCTGGTTGGACCCTAGACCTGACTGGAAGAAAGAATTCACTCTGAAAAAGATCCCTGAATTCTGCCGGAGTCGGAGTTGAACCCTCCCTTTCTGTATATTATCACTAACCTGCTTTCCAAATAACTACCTTTTAATGCATATCTATATTTCATTAAATATATAATATACAAAATATTTAATAACCAAAACAAGTACCGTGCATTACTTGGCTATTAGTAGAATTTTCACATACATAAGATGCAATCTGAAGCAGTGGCACACTTGTCTCAATACTGGCGGTGTGGGAAATTTGTTTTTCCCGAAGCTCCTTGAGTTGACCTCCTTGAGTTGAGCCTAATGCAACCATTACATTCAAGAGACTGAAATGAAACTTATAAGTGTATCTGCAAATTAAGACTCAAGATCTGTCTGACAATAAGAGATAACAGAAAAAAATTATCCATATTGCTAAAAGAATTTAATTTTGTAATTTCCTGTTCTTAAAAGAGTAACATAGTATTTTTCATGGGAAAGGCATTCCATATGCTAAACCTGTAAGCTTACTTGTAATACTAGGTAGTAATCGTAGTATTATAGTACAGGTATGAAAAAGGAAATGTTAATCTTATTAACTAAAAAAAAATAGTAAACTAATTTTCAATTGACAAAATTCGCTTACTGCCGTCTTGGAACCCTCCTTGTGGACTCTTCTCTCTGCGACAGGCGCAATGGCCTCCACACATCTTGACCTCCCTCCTTTCCTTCGACAGGTCATTTAAAACGCTGTTTATTTATGTTCTTCTGATGATATCTCTTTAAATATCAACTGCAGATCGCTACTGTAAAAGGTTTTTTTTTCTTATGAAATATACTTTCTGAACACATTGATAAAGCCATAAACCTGATTATTTGAAACTACAATTAATTTATATAAAAAAAAGCAAGAATACAAATGAATAATCTACTAGTTTCGCCGTCGAGAGCCGGCTTTCTTAAGAATGGGATACAGTTCTGTTGCAGGTGAATATAGATATAAAGAAATGATGGTGCTTGTAGCATTCTGGGTATTGAACATGGGACCCTGGTGGCGCGCAAGGAACGACTGGAAAGCGACATCTTATGGCGGTGATAAGGAACTGCGATGGAACAGCTTGCTCTCCTGGGTGGTTCCATTTCTCCTTTATGAGAAGTTGATTGACAATCCAATGCTCGTCTTGCTGCATGTAAAGAAACTAATAACATGGAGTGAGAATAAAACATGACATCCTTTTTTTTTATGTATTGAGTTATGAGTGGAGAAATAAAGTAATGAGATTTATAATGGTTACGATTTATTAAATAGGAATTGATCTCCATTTTTAAATGAAAAACTAAAATAAAAATAAAATGAATTAACATAAAAAGCAAAATTAAAAAATAAATAAATTGGAAATGGATTTTAAAAACGAAACGGGAAAAAAAATTTCTTTTTCTTTTTTTTTTATATAAAATTTCCTTTTTTAATATTTTTAAAAAATGAATAAGTAGAAATAGCTTTAGCAGTAGAAAATAAAACTAGGACATGGAAATTCAACCTAAAACGAAGGCACCGGTGTGAGTTGGAATGAAACTGAGATTCAGAAAAAGAAAAAGAAAAGGAGTAAAAGTTGAGTGAATAGAGGTAAAAGGGAAAAAAAGGGGAATTAGTAAAATGAATATATAAGGATGAAATCAGTGGGACATGCTACAGTTAACTTTAAAGTTGGATACTTTATGCTAATTTAAATTTAAAAAAAGAAGAAAGAATGTCATGTTTTATTCTCACTCCATGTTATTAGTTTCTTTACATGCAGCAAGACGAGTATTGGATTGTCAATCAACTTCTCATACAGGTTAAATGGAACCACCCCGGAGAGCAAGCTTTTCCATCGCAGTTCCTTATCACCGCCAGAAGATGTCGCTTTCCAGTAGTTCTTTGCGCCGCCACCAGGGTCCCATGTTCAATACCCAGAATGCTACAAGCACCATCATTTCTTTATACATATTCACCTGCAATCGAACCGTATCCCATTCTTGAGAAAGCCGGCTCTCGACGGGGAAACTATTATATTATTCATTTGTATTCTTGCTTTTTTTTATATAAATTAATTGTAGTTTCAAATAATCAGGTGTACGGCTTTATCAATGTGTTCAAATACAACCAGTACACGTAAAGCGTTTCTAAATATACTTTCTGTTTGCTTTATTTCCTTTTTTATATCTTTAAAAATTCTGGCTTATATTCATCACAGAAGTTATGCTGTGAAATTGCGAAATATTAATAGTCTAAAAATGCGATTTGTTGAACATGTATATATGTTCGCTATACACTCCTAGAGCCTTGGTCCTATCTGCACCAAATTCTTGAAGAATTACTCTTTAGGACCCTGCAGAAAAAACGGGCTATCTTGGAACCAGGAACTCCGCAAGTGATTGAAACGGTGATTGAAAAAGGGTGAAATCCGTGAAATAGCGCCAAATATACACCTGGTGGTGACAATGAGAATTATGCATACATACATTGTTGTGCAACAATTGGATCTAAATCCATTCAGATAATAAAAAAGTCACACATACTTTGACTAAATAAGGAATTGATTTAAAATAGAACAATGTTTCGGTAATTTTAGTTCCAATTGCCGTTTTCAATTTACAAATGAACAGACAGAACGGAAATAAAGAAACAATCTGAGATTCAAAAACGAGTTCGAATACATTAAATGATGGGGGAAGGGGAAGGAAACATGAGGCAAAAAACAATTTAAAGTGAGTTGCAATAATATTTATGATAACAAGGACATGGTATGATGTAATGAAAGTACTGTAATAAAATAGTAATTAAAAATACGGATAATAAATTTAAATAGGCCATCCCCCTGTTTATCCCTGGTAAGTATGAGATAATCCAAGAAGAATCGATTCCAAGCG
>JAFIDM010125230.1:0-13210 GCA_023159025.1 Thereuonema tuberculata | reverse complement strand
TAATAAAACTGAACTTGAATTTTTGTAGAACTGCTAAAATCAAGTTTAATCAAAATCAAGGCTGTGAGAATTCAGTTGTTTCAGACAGAACGATAGACCAAACACAATAGATATTTTGGCTTTGCATAAACTTTATTTAAAAAGTTTTCCTGGTTGATGAAGCTTTCAAGTAAAGTTAAAGCAATGTTATAAGATCAAAAATCAATTCAAATGAAAACTAATGTTATCTTTACAGACAACAGAAAAATCCTATTGTACAAAGAGTGCTGTAAGATATATCTTAATATAAAATTTCTTAAAGTTTTCTTTTTAATATCCTAATAAAAAAATAATCTATATATTTTTAAGAAAGTCAGGCAATTGGTTTTGAAGCACTATCTTGAACATTATGCCATATAAGTCTTGGTATGCATTGTATTTTGATAATAGTTTCGTAATTAGGGATGTAATGAGACATTCTACATTGCTCCACTATTAGAGGAAACATAATCTGCTACTTATTATAAAGCAGAAATCTTGTGACGTAATGCTGGTGAAACAACTGGTCTATTTAATTTAATGACCTTTGAGAAAATGGTTCAGCAATCTGTATTCCTTTGAGCAATAATCTATGGCTTTCAAGGTCTAGTTAATGTTGATAGTCTCAAAATTGTTTTTGTTTATTTGTTTGCTGGGAAGCAAGTGGATTTTGGCAACTCTGGGATTTGTTCAAAATTTTGAAGAAAATGAATCTTTTATAACAAAAAAGTTGCTGATCCCTGATCTAGAATGAATGACAGGATCCCAACTGAAAGGAGTTATTTAATATTTAGCCATTAGTTAAGAATCAAATGGTACATTACAGTTCTTCTCTAAAATTTATTGTATACTGAAAGTCAAAGAGAGATAAAGGCTATTGTTAAGTGAATCAGCAATTAATATCAGAAAGCAATGGATGAACAAACGTATATGGATCAAAGCAACAGCCGATCAAGCAAATGGTCCGTAACAGCATCAACAGGCTTCTTGATAAAATAAAAATGATTAAATTTCGGTAATTCTAGTTTATATTTATATATATAAACAAAAAAAAACAAAAAAACAAAGTCAAAGTGAAATGCTGTAATTTAAATAAGTATGGTGAAAACTTCAGTTTTGCTTTTGAATGGTAAAGGATAATAAATATAAGATTAGTATTTATGATTTTGTACTCAAATTACTACACCAAGTCTTTTTTCATCCATTGTTTTTTCTTCAAAGAAGAAATATTCTTTTTCGGTAAAGGTGGTGGTGGAGGAGGGACAGGTTTTGAGTTCTTCCCTTGTAAGTTAGAATGAGATGAATTATGATGAATGCTGCCATCTTTATTGGGTTTGGGTTCAGGTTTTTGGCACAGATTTTTGACTGCATTAATAATCTGCAAAGAAAAAAATCAAGAAAATTAGCACCACTGTAATAATAAAATCTTCTGTTTTGCCTCTTTTTTTTTTTTTCCATAAAACAATACACCATTTGAATATTAAGCGGTTTTGTTGTGAATCACTGTTTCTGTGCATTTTCTAGATTAATGAAATAAAAAAATGTCAATTCTTCTAATCAATCTCATAACAGATATTTTTTTAGATACGAAAAACATAATGGTACCCGTCAAAAAATCATTCAATATTAGGCAAGATGAAGACATTTTATTATTTTTGAAAAGCAGATATTGTACAACAGCATGGTGCAAAAAAGCTTCCAAATAAAGGTTTCTGAGATTTGTAAGAAAATGAATGAATAAAATTGCTTGAGTTGGTTCATCTAGTTTCCTGATTAAGAAAAGCTGTCTCAGAAACAATGTTAATCAGTTGGTAATGAAATGTTGGAACAACTGTTATAAAGGAATGATTGATCTGGGTAGCTTTGTTTTCTTTTTTTTCTTAATGTGATGTAGGTTTTTTTTTTCCTGATTACATTAGGAATGTTAGGTGGAAAAGTAATATACATTTAGAAATAAACAAATAATATTCTCCTTAACTTATTTTTTATTAGAAATACTTTAAATTATTAAATATAAAATAAAATGTTATATATAGTTTCAAAATAAAATAAAGATTAAAAAAATGTTTAGTTATATTATTTTATTTTGAAATTTATATATATATCTACCTTATATAATTGGCTAAGTTCGTCTGTCTGTCTGTCTGTCTGTCTGTCCGTAACTCGATAGAATCCCAATCATACCGCAGCGTTGGAACACATCACGCATGACGTCATGCCCATCGAAAAACATGGCGCCCAAATAAATTGCCGTCGATTGAAATTCACGGACACCGATTACAGACAGAATTACATATATTTCTGAAATTCCTTCATGCAGAAAGAAAGTTTATATGTAAAGGCATTAATTTATTGCGGTAGAATTTTACACAGCATTGGATAAGCCTCGGTACCTGGAAGGGAGTGAGCCGATCCTGGAGGTAATGCAATACCAGGCCAATTCGTGGGGAGGCAGGAGCAAGCTCCAAACACCTCACCGGTCCTCAAAAATCAGTTTAAACATTCTGGATCCCCAATGGAGATCGAATCAGGGTTTAATCTGATTAGAACAGATTAGTTTATATTGTGAAGTATATACTTCTTAAATTCTTTATTGGGAAGGAGAAAAATGAATATATTAAAATATGAAGGGGGAGACCCACAGTCCTTGCCGAGCGGCTAAGGCTGGGGCAGGTGAAGCAGATCGCTTCTCAAGTGAGGGTTTAGGGGAGAGAGATTTTAAAGATTAATCCGCAAACTGGCGGTCGAAGTCATGCCCATGGAAAAACATCGCGCACAAATAAATTGCAGTCGATTGAAATTTACGGACAGTGATTACAGACAGAATCAACTTATATAATTGGCTAAGTTCGTCTGTCTGTCTGTCTATCCGTAACTCGATATAATTTTGTTACCACTTCACCGATTTTAATGAAATTTGACATTCTTACTCAGTTTTTTACGCTGATTTTGAAACTCAAAACCATTTTTGCCATAGAAGCTTCGTTCACAAGTTAGCGCAGTATTTAGATTACATTTACTTTATATTTGATAGTTGATAATAAAATGATTTTTCAGATTTTTTTATGCCTGTCGTCCGATGCTAGTATACATATAAATAAATAAATTTCAAAATAAAATAATATAACTAAACATTTTTTTTTAAATCTTGTCTTCCTTCTTTCCTATTCTAATATGCTTTTCTCTTAACATTTTATCAAGTATTAATAATATTAACAAAATATCAGGAGAAAAGCCCATTAATATAGGAAAGAAAAAAGTCAAGATAAACAAAAATAGTTAAGTTGCGTTTATTTGTCTTATTTTATATTTAATAAATAAAAAATATTTCTAAGAAAAAATAAGTTAGGGAGGATATTATTGATTTATTCCTAATCGTATATTAGATTAGATTAGATTAATTAAAAGTGGGTGGCAATACTGCCGAGTACGTCGACCTGAAAGATCTTTTGTACTATCCTAATCGTATATTACTTTCCCTAATATTCATAACATAATCAGAAAAAAAAAACTCTATTAAAAAAAAATGAAAGCAGAAGGGGGGAAAAATGAAATTAAATAAAGAAAAAAATATAAATACAGTGGAACTTGGATAATTTGAACGTATTTAATTCGAAATCGTGGTTAATTCGAAGATTTCTCTTGGTCCCTTGAATTTCTTATTAAATCAATGTTAAAAAATCGTGGATAATTCGAAATTCAACTTCCTTAATTCGAAGTTTTTTATAAAAAATTTCGAACCATAACGACTTTTCGGCGTTTCATCGTTAAGAAATTTGACACGTGACAACTGAAATCCCCTTCCCGCCACCGTTCGACACGTGACGCCATTCGACACGTGACGCTTCAGACGCCATTCGAGCTTCCTACTATCAATGTCACCATGTCTTTCAGTAAACCACGCTTGTACAAGAATTTAACTTTCGCTGAAAAGGTCGCCGTCATTCGCAAGGTGGAAAAGGGTGTGAAGAAGAAATGCCAAATCGCCAACGAGTACGGAATAGCGCCGAATTTCGTCGGTACATTGAAGGACAAACCAACGTAAGTGAAGGTGTTTTCCGTTCACTAAACATGCTTGATGATTTTGCTAACCTTAAGCGACTGAATTCTACAAAACAATCAGACATTGCACAATTTTTTGAAAAACTATAATTTTCTGTATTGAATGTAATATGTACTGTAGCTTACGTAAATATAAATATTATTTTGTTTACATACATATAGTGTTTAAGTCTTTCATACCATGATCTTTCTGAATAAATATTTACTTATTGACAGAATAATCTTTTCAAGCATTCAGTGGACCTGAAATTAAAGTTAAAAGATGTAACTTGTTTAATTCAAAGTTTTGGATAATTCGAAGTTTTGTAGTGGTCCCTTCAGCTTCGAATTATCCAAGTTGCACTGTAATAATAATTAAAAACAAACAAAAAACAAAAAAACTCTTCTCCCATGCAAGAATCAAACGCACAATCCTTAGATCTATGGACTAACGCTTTAACCCACTGAACTATAACAACACTTGCTTAGAAAATAAACAGAAAGTTAATAAACTAATACTCGAAAATCAATGAAAACAATGTCAAATATCTCAAAAATGCTTGAGAATTGGCCCCTCAACCCACATATATTTTTGAAGTAATCCATGAGTACTTTCATCTCATCAAAAGGCATTGATTTTTGCGATGTACAGGCCGTGACCTCTCCATGTAAGTTGAGTTTATTAAAGGAATTAATGATTAATATATATATATTGAAAAGAAAATTATAAATAATTCATTGAAATTACCTTAGGTTTATTACATGGTGTTCCAAATAACTGGACTGGCTCGCAAAATATGTAACCAAGATGTTTATAAAATGCCTGTTGATCATGAGTTGACAAATATGCAATTTTGAATCCTAAGCTGAATAAAACAGAAAGGAGAAAAAAAATAATGTTAGTTTGTTACTTTTACTAAAATGAAAAAAAAAAAAAAAAATTCATTGATAATCATATAAGATGAATTTTCCTTTTGAGAAGCCAACACTTTCTTGATTACTAGATTTTCAAAGTTGCTTCAACTAATTCATTAAGTGCTATTAAGCGAAATAATATTGCACATGGTGGTTGTCACTGACATGTGAAATCTGCAATCTCTGAATCAAATCCAACCAGGAGCACGGTACTCTTGTGGCAAAACAGGAAAAAAAGATGTAGAGGAACATTTTTATTGTATATAAATAAAGTACTTACACAATTAGTCCAGTCAATGAATGCTCAAAAAGGGGTGTAGAGCGCATGGAGGGGGGCAGAATTTTTGACTTCAGGGATGGGTTTGGGGTTCGTAGGAGGTAAACATCCCAAAAGTACCCGACACTCAGAGGTGAGCCGAGGGGATGGGGGCATCCGGAAGACCGTAAATTTTGTAGTTTTTTTGGTTTTTCCCTTAAAACTCGAAAACTATAGGTTCTGGAGAAAAAAGTATTCTGACCTGTTTGAAAGCTGACAAAATTTCTGACATTTTTTACTCCGACAAAAATTTCCTATCTTCAACCGTTCTTGAAATATCAGCTTCTGAAAATCACCTATTTCCGGAAAACGATGTTTCTGATCACATGGTTTGTCATACTCTGCTCTTTAACACCTCAAATCTGCTAACATGCTACAAACTACAACCAAATCAAGTGAAGAGGATTACATTTGCTGTATAATTATACATTCTAGATGACCTCAACTTCATCCCGTTGGTCTTGAAACGCTGGGAGCCTGACCTCCCGCGACCCCAAAAGCCTGTGTAGGTGTATAGTGGGATACTTTAACTTTAACTAAGATGCATAGTAATAGCTAAAATTATGGATTTCAAGATGTTGTGTTATAATGTGATAGGTTTTAATGCTGGATATTATTAAACCTTTTATTGCATCCATTTGGCAATTGCAACAAGGTTTATAGAAGATGCTACAATCGCCTGTAATGATGCTCTTACAGATGGGAAGAATGCAATGTCTAAAATGGAAAATGTGCCATTTTCAAACATAAATTTATCACGAAAAAACTAAGCACTTTCTCTTTCTTCTATGAGTTCATCAATCACAATAACAAAGTTCCAGTTAATCCCTAACTACTGTTTCAACGCAGTTGCATAATCAAGAAATTAGACGATGATCTAAAGAATTAACGGGGTATGAGTTGGCCCCATACCCTAAGGCTTTCTTCAAGGACGGTGAAATGAGAAAAGCAACAAGGCGAACTTGTACAGTCTCTATACAACAACCGAAAGGGGATTTTCAATTCAGCAACCATGCAATAGTTGTTGATGGAGGATTCCTTATCCACAAGATCGTTTGGCAACACGGTAGTAACACAATATCATCTATTTGTGATGAATATGTACGATTTCTAAAGAAGTTGCACTGTACTATCCGGAGTTGTACTGTAGTTTTTGATAGCTGCACCAACATATCAACAAGTACTAAAGTGTCGGAACACAATCGTAGGTATCGACTCAAACGGTGCGTGGATATTCAGTTTACTACGGAAACTGAAATCAGAGTGAAGCAAGAAATCTTCCTTTTGAACGCCAACAACAAGAACATTCTTATCAAGCTACTGATGAAAAAACTGGAGGAAAATGACATTAACACTCTTCAAGCAGAGGATGACGCAGATGTGGGCATTATATCTGCAGCCATTCAAAAATCAGTAAACTCTTCAGTGGCTGTATTAGGCGAAGATGTGGACTTGGCAGTCCTGTTGCTGGCGAAAACCCCTCCCGATTGTGACATAATTCTGGTGAAACCTGGCAGAGGAAAGGTATGCACAGCAACATACTCTTCTCAAGTGCTGCAGCACATTCTCTTTCTGCATAGTTTCACAGGCTGTGATACCACCACCGCAGTCTTCAGAAAGAGCAAAATCAAGTTTGTTAAATTATACCAGAAGGACAAATTAATAAAGGAAGCAGCTGAGGTGTTTTCTAGCCCTTCGTCGACACCATTCGAGATCGAAAGAGCTGGAAATAATTGCATACTCAGATGGTATGGTGCTCCATCTAAGGAGTCGTCCTTAGATGCGTATAGGTACCGAGCATATATAAAATCAGCTTCTTCGATCAATCTGGACATTTCTACACTCCCACCAACTGAAGGGGCCACGAAGTACCACTCCAATAGAGTGTACTATCTAATACAAAAGTGGATGGGAACGGTACTGGCCCCACGTGTGTGGGGTGAAGGAATACCTGGCTGGGAGAAGAAAAATGGGGAGCCGGTGCCTAGGTTCTACAACAAAAATGCTGCACCCGACGAAATTTTAGAAGTCATATTTTGTCGATGTAAAAAGGAATGCGACTCTGGACGATGCAGCTGCAGAAGGGCATCGTTGAATTGTTCTGCAGCATGCCACAACTGCCTTAACGGGGTCCCCATCAACAAGGAGGCAGAGGAGGAAGAATTCGATCCAGTTGCAGTTACCTTACAGGAATCATTTTCCTCTTCTGGTGATGTTGAGTGAGTCTCCATGGATAACTACCCCCTCCCAACATTGACGGTCATTTTTATTTCACAGATGTTTTTCGTTTTGTTGTACCTTTTACATACTGTTTAGGTTTTTTGTGTAATTAGGCGTAATTCAAACCATATGTTATGTTGTTTTATAGAAATACCTACCTTTTCCCACTATTTGAATTGTAGCTACTAATTATTATACCAAATGCAACAACTTACAGCAATAAATAGATAAAACATGCCAAATGGATGCAATAAAAGGTAATTATTGATTTCCAGTATTACACCAATCACATTACAACACAACATCTTCAAATCCATAATTTCAGCTATTACTGTGCATCTAGAATGTGTAATTATGAAGCAACTCTAATCCTCTTCACTTGATTTGGTTGTAATTTGTAGCATGTTAGCAGATTTGAGGTGTTAAAGAGCAGAGTATGATAAACCATGTGATCAGAAACATCGTTTTCCAGAAAAAGGTGATTTTCAGAAGCTGATATTTCGAGAACGGTTAAGATAGAAAATTTTTGTCGGAGTAAAAAATGTCAGAAATTTTGTCAGCTTTCAAACAGGTCAGAATACTTTTTTTCCAGAACCTATAGTTTTCGAGTTTTAAGGGAAAAACCAAAAAACTGCAAAATTTACGGCCTTCCGGACTCCCCCACCCCTTCAGCTCACCTCTGAGGGTCGGGTACTTTTGGGATTTTTACCTCCCACGAACCCCAAACCCATCCCTGAAGTCAAAAATTCTGCCCCCCTCCATGTGCTCTATAATCATTCATTGACTGGACTAAATTGATATTTTAACGTTTGTTTGAATGTCCAAAACATTTCATTATTAAGTACCATATTATAAAGCATATTTGTATCTGCGCTAGTTTCAAATTACATGACAGACTGCTAATATACAGAGCTCAACAAAACCCATGTCGTAGACAACCAAACTCAGGAAACCATCAACCATTAAATTGACAAGAAAATTGAACCCTCCAACCTGAATTGAAGTCGTGCATATGAAAGAAACATGAGATATATCATAATTTAACAATAGATTTATTTTTAAACAAAAACTTGGATCTCAAAGCAGTAAAGAAAAGGTAGATTTTTAACCTTTAGAACTTTATGACAGTACCTGCCTCCAGAAATAGAGCCTCTACCAGAACATTCTCACATCAATCATGAGGCACAAACTATGACACCAAGGCCATACTTGCTATGCTCAGAAACAGTTTGTTGCTGATAATGATTTGCATGTTCTCTCTATACAGAACTGTACACTCAACTATGGCCAATGAAACATAATTTTAGACCACTTTTGACAGACCCATAAATGTTTTGTACTTGTTACACCACATGAATCTGACATAACAATGACAGTATATGCGTAACGAGCTTATAGTATATAATCCATTAAAGTTCAAGCAACATGATACAGTTATCTGGCAATGTCATTTCTGTAATATTTGCAGGGTCACCAACCAATCAATATGGTATCAAACATTGGTTCCTTTTTGCAGCAAGCATGGTGATCCTTTTCCTGCTTACAGATGGATGATGTGTAGATCTGCTGTGTAGATTTTTTTAAACTGAGAAATGAGTTTTCACTGCAGCCATTGCCACTTAAGTGACAATTTAGTCAGTCGAAAGTCATTCTACTGATCATCCATGGTCGTATTCACTGAAATGAATTAGCTGAGATTTTTCTTATTGAATGTACACAATACAAAATTAATACATAAACAGCAATCAACTCATATAGTTTACCAGTCTAGCAGTGTACTCACCATAGCTCAGAATGAACAACTTATTCAAGAAACTAACAATGGAAGTTGTTAGATTTGTGCTCACCTTGAAGTAATTGATAAGTACATATATCTACATCTCCCGAAGAAGGCCCAAGGCACCGGGCCGAAATATCAAGATAATCTCATCCCAGAGTGGGGAAATCCCTCAAAAAAAAAAAGAAGGATCTATATAGCATCAACTAATGAAATTTGACAATTTGACTTTGCCCAGCAAAAGGGTTCTCTTGCAAGTGTACAAAGAATACAGATTTTGACAGGCAAGGCTATCTTTGTTCGAGGGGTGGATGAGAATAATGAATATTTTTCATTTGCTGAAATTTGATTAAATTCATAAATATTAATTTAAATCCCTCCTAACTAAATCTAGTTAGCCTACTGTTTCTTGTAAGTAAAAATTCATTTGCTTTTGGTTTTCTATATGAATTTTTTTTTCTCCTTCACATGCAAAGTTACCACAAGGATTCATATAAAGAAGTTTTCAAACTCAAGAAATAGATCACTCTTGTCTATAAACAGTCTCCCTGGTTCAAATTTTATTAGAAGGGAAACACAGTCAAACTATTAACAAATTCATAATGATACAAGCTACTACATCAACTGACATCAATATTTCGTCTTTATTCTACATTCCAAAGACTTCTTCAGGATTACTACAAACATTTTTAGGAGGGAGAACATCGCTCCCTTACCCTAACATCATTGAAATAAAAAACAAGGCAAGAATGCTAATAAACGTGAAAAAGTTAAACAAATACAACAATATGAAACGTGATATTAACTACGTTCACTCATTAGGTTTACTTACAAAACCAAATTTTTATTTTTTTATTTTTATTTTTAAATTTTATAATTTCCAAACTTCATTTTTAAATTTTATAATTGTCCTTCTTAATATTTTAATTGTCTTTTTTTTATGTCTATTAAGAAATCTTCAAAAATAAAGTTTTAACCTTCGCATACGTAATCACTTTTCGTAACTTGCACTTAATAAATTTCATACCTCTCGTCCTCTCAACTTCGAAAGCTCGAAGATATGTTGCTCTTTCATATGTCTTTTTCTTCAAATATCAGTCCTTACTTTGGAATGTAGAATAAAGACGAAATATTGATGTCAGTTGATGTAGTAGCTTGTATCATTATGAATTTGTTAATAGTTCGACATTAGAAGATTCACAGTCAAACTGTTTCGTTAGTCTAAATTTCCTTAGACTGTTTTGTTTCATAGCAGATACATTTCAGTTCTTAAAGCAAAACTGCTTCTGAGACTGACTATGGCTAAGCTGTGCTAAAATCAGGTATTAATTCTAAAATAAGATATGAAAAAGAGAGACAAGCACACAGAAGAGAGAAAGAATGACAAGCATCCAAGCCACCTCTGGGATTTGGACCTATGTCAGATACAGCAAGCCATTGCCTTGACAACTTCCCTTAGGAAACAGGCTAAAACAAAAAAAATACACAAAAATGAATATTCAGGACTAAATAGAAAGAATTAACATTTAAAGAAATATTACCTTTTCGCATATCTTTCAGTACTCAGCATGAGAGCTTTTCCCAATCCTTTACCTCTCCTGTCCTTTCTGATAATCACTAAATAAAAGAAAGTTGTTCATTGTAATTAATAAAATCATTGTTTATACAGTGCTGTGAATGACCGAATAACTGTCATTAAGTGACTATGAAAACTTCAAAATTATATTTGTTGCATCTTAGTTGGGCTTATTTAATATCATCTATAGGCACCTAGAATCTTGATGATACTGCTAAGACAACCCACATTTATCTATAACATTTTCAGTTGAATGTAACAAATATTTGAAGATTGGAAGGATAAAGGAAATGGAGGGGGTTGCAGATTAAGAATAATTAAAAATAACCATTAATATTCAATATTCTGTCTACAACAATACTAGGGATGAGACTGGATGCTGGATAAGATAAACAAAACAAGACAAAACAAAATAATAAAATATATCATTAATGCCAAAAGACTGAAGGGATGAGGCATAAATGAGGCTGGGATATATGTCTACAGAAAACAAGATTCTAAATTGAGATAGCATCAGATACTTTTATTGCAGATAGTGTAACAGAAATTAGGCAGCTGTGGGTAAACAGTTTTTAGAAATATTAAGAGAGACAAGTCATTTGTCCATATGTATGTAACAGACAGGAAAGGCTAGTAATAGATGGACAGCTCAGACTATGGCAAGCTTACGATATAAAGAGTGCACAGAAAAGTGACAGTGCATCTCTGGACTTGGGGGAGAGTGGACTGATAACTCGCTGCTGCCGAGATGTTTTTCTTTATCAATGTATCATTGAGAACTAATTGCCAGCTTGACTTTCTGAATTTTTCAAACCTGTTCAAGAAAACACGGACTAGAATTGGATAATAGAATCTTGAAAGGAATTCTCCCCACTACTTATTGTTTGTGGACTATGAAATGGCTTTTGATTCTGTTTGTAGAGATTGTCTTTGTCTGGAGTGCAGTAAAGAATCAAGGAGTGCCAATAAAAATTACAATCTAATTAAAAAAAATTGTAATAAATTTAACTGCCCAAATTCTGCAAGATTTCGCAACAGTTTAAAATTAAATCTGTTATAAGACAGGGATGTATGATGCCTCACCTGCTTTTTCTCAATGTAATGGATTAATAAGAAGAACATCATAAAATCAAAGAAGAGGTATCACCTGGAGGCTATCACAGAATGAAGATTTAGACTATGATATCTGTCTGCTTGCCCATTCCTTTAGGGATATACAATCTAAATGCAGATTTACAGAAAGAATCGCTAAAAGCAGTCCTTCGGATTAATCTGGATAAATCTAAAGAAATGAGAGTCAACACCAAAGATATAAACCGAGAAATAATACAATCGAACAGGTGGAGAGATTAACTTATCCTAGCAGTTACATTGCCAAGAGTGGGAGTGTCAAGGACAATGCTATACACAGAATGCAGAGGAGCCTTTTGAAAATTAACCAATGTTTGGAGGAGTTAAAACATTCAACTTAGAATTAAAATAAATTATTTTTAATGCATGTGTGACATTAATACTTTTATATGGCTCCAAAACCTAGCTGGTCACAGGACAATTAAAAGAAAAAAATACAAACTTTTATTAATAGGTTTCTTTGCTACATTTTGAAGATTTGGTGGCCAAGAAATATAAGTAACACTGAGGTCTGGCAGAAAACTGATCAGACAACATCAATCTTGAAATTAGGAGGGTTCAGATGCCTTGGGTTCGTACTTAGGAAAAAGTTACAGAAATTCCCGTAATGCAGTTTCTCGAACCCTCATGGGAAAAGAAGAAAGGAAAGATCTAAAACAATTTAGCACAGGACAGTTGAGAAAGAAAATGGAAAAGTCCTGAAACGTAATGAGAAAAAAATGCTCAGAATAGAGTCCGCAGGATACTTGAATGACTTATTCTGAAGGAATATGGATTTTATTATAAAATAATTGAATTTACAAAGATTAATTTTTACAAAAGAGAAATCTCAAAATAGCCTCAGTACTTATCTTAAATACAAATTTTAAAGTTAAGCCATATGATTTAACAAAGTGAAAATTATGATGAAACTTATTTATAGCTATTTCTTAATTGTTAATTTTCAAAGGTTATTAAATTTCAAGTTTTCAATTATATGACCTAAATCAGTAATCTTTTTTTTTTTAATATGTTAAATCTTATGGTGCTTATTACTATAAAGATATTACTGATTTTATACAATAAATACACGAAATGTGAAGTTGAAAAATGTTAACATGTTTTAATCACTGAATACAAACTAAAATTACTGTTATCAGAAATTCATTATATATTAAGGTTACGCAGTAAACAGCAACACATTGTCTCACTTCCAAAATCTAATGCGACACAAAGA
>JAFIDM010125229.1:0-13211 GCA_023159025.1 Thereuonema tuberculata | reverse complement strand
TCTATTCATATCGATCAATCTGTATATGGGGGATTGCCTAGTAATTTGATTAAAAAATATGATTTCGTAAGATATGTAAGCACAGAAGAGAAGAATACAAGAGATTTTTAGATTCATAGCAGTAAACTTTGTTAAATCTTGTTCACGAAAAGGAAACCCGTATTTTTTACTGGACCACTGGATTCACGAACTTATGTATAGATGCCTTAAGAAAATTTATCACTACCGAAATCATATCATATCTAGATAAACAAAATAAGTTTTAGATATGAAGTTTCATTGAGATCAAATAATTCTATTTTTGCTTGTTAGCAATTTTCAAAAATTCTCCCACAAACAGACATCACCTAAAAAATTAAATGAAATAATTTTCGAATACACTTTCAGGCTTCCCCGGTTTGTCTGTCTGTCTGTGGATACATATCCCACAATGCTTTGCAACGGCTTTTGTTAGCTCAGTTGGTTAGAATGTCGTGCTAATAACGCGAAGGTCGTGGGTTCGATCCCCTTGTTGGCCATTTTTTTTCTTTCGATTTTTCTCCCCATTTTAAATCTTTTCACAGTTTCAAAACTTCTGACTTAATGAGATATTGGTGACGTAATCCTTTAGAATATAATATAGATATTTGTAATATAGATATTTAAAGACGAGGAAATATTGAGATGGATGTTGGTTGATATAGATGATATATGAAGATCATAGCTTGTACACGATATTCTTGGCGACGAATTGATTGTGACGATTCTTTCGAGTGAAGATAACCAAATTGTTATTACTTGTAACTCTACACATAGAGTTGTCCGTGTCCGTGAGTGAAGACATTCTCGTTCAAGTAGAGTCTGTTCTTCAGCTTTATTGATGGACACGCATAAGAAGGTCTGATCGGAAATGCAATCTTGTGAGGGTAAATGGAAGTAAATTATCGCTTGGTTGCAAAGACATCCTATGGATGAAAACAATGTCTCCTTTGTGGGTTCTTGTTACAATCTCTGCTTCTATGAGATGATTATCGAATGAACGGAATTAAGTTGAGTTCCGTTACAATGGAGAAACTTGGGATTGTTGCTTCGCAACTACATTATTGGAGATCCAATCTTGAATGACAAAATGATGTTGAGGAATACCGCTGAGATTCAATGAGTGCAGAAACTCAGGCGGATAAAGATGTTCTCGTTGTGGATTATCAGATGTGTCAATTTTATCCGCACATAAATACTCTCTAGTCTCTCCTTGTATTCATTGACTTATCACTTAATTGATGTTATCGACATTCGTTCTTCGGAGTTAGAAATGTCCATTCATTGATTTTAGGTAAGGTATTTTCTATGAACTGGTTGAATTATTATATTTCTCGGCAAAGGTTATTAGGCAATGTTATCATTCCTTCTGTTTGTGGTTCTCGATTGTCTGCGATTCTGAGCAAATATTAGGCAAGAAACTCACGATAAATATGCGCCTCATCAACCAAGATCATCTTGATTGAAAAAAACGCATATTTATCGGGAGTTTCTTGACTTTGACGTGATTCCAGATTTTTCAGTGAAACATAATGATTTTTTCAGTATTCTATCTCATACAAATAGTGCTTGTTCTTTCTTGACTATCTTTTTTTTAATCCAATTGATACTTTTCAGTGGGTTTTGAGTTACAAATAGTGATGAGTTTTGAAATAAAAATTGTGATTTTTTCAGTATTCTATCTAATAGAAATACAGTAAAACCTTGTTAAGTCGTCACTCAAGGGATCAAACACTTTTGACGACTTAAGCGGAGTGACGATTTAGGCGGAGTGGGCATTTTTGAAAAAAAAAAAAAAACAACAAAAAAACACTAAAATACAGTATTTTCATGAATTGCTGTAGGATTCGGTGAGAAAACAAGATTTTCAGAAATTAATATATGCAAATGACTGAGTGGAAAATAATAATAAAAAAAAACCCACTTTGTAGGTACCACATTTTAATCGTATTAAAAGAAAGACAATGTCTCTCTTTGAAACGTTCCAGCCAATTGTTGCTGCTGCCGAAATCTTCAATGTTCAACTTCTTAGCAATTTCCAAGGCGTTTTCTTTGAGAATCTGGAATGTTTTACCCATCGAACTAAATCTCCTCGATCAAACTTCGATTTCCTCATCTCTTTCTTTTGTCTTTGCAGTCAGCTTCTTCAATTACTTCTTTCGATGAAAGAATATCGTTTAATATAGTCCTGGGAATATGGTGTTCTTTGGCAAAAGCTGTTTTCGAAACATTTGATTTTTCAAAAAGTGCATTTAAGTCTGTTTTTTCTTTAAAAAATAACAAGGTAAGTTTTCGTTTCCATGGCAGGTTACAAACATAATCGAACCACGAAATTGCAAGAGAAAAAAATAGCCCTTATAGCGGGGCTTACTCGCTATGAAATGAAATCACACTCAAGAGCGGTCAAGAAAAACGTCTACACTCGACAGAGTCGCAGCGAGAAGTGAGCTTTGAATGATTAGCAGCGAGATTCCAAGAACCCAAATCCCCCGAAGTGACAGGCATGGTCGAAAATCTCCGTAAATGTTTGGCTTTCTTAAAGTGAAGGCCGGGACTGAAAATACAACACGATGGCTTGAAAAGCGGAGAATAAAGATGCTTTTGGCCATTTTTGAGGGTGACGAAATATCCGGAGTAGAATTAAAGTTGGTGACGGGTAAAGAAGGGTTATTTTATATCATTGTGTATGAGACCTTGTCGGTACCGAAGGAAAACGACGACTTATCCGGGTGACGACATAACGAGGTTTTACTGTAGTGCTTCTTTCTTTCTTGACTTTCTTTTATTTATTACGATTGATATTTTTCAGAGTTTTGAGTAACAAATAGTGACGGTCTTTTTGAGTTACAAATAGTGACGGTCTTTTTGAGTTACAAATAGTAACGGTCTTTTTGAGTTACAAATATTGATTTTTCAGTATTCTACCTAATAGAAATAGGATTACGTTCTTTCTTAACTCACTTTTTTTAATTTTACATGATGATGTTGTTTCTCCCTGGCTTTCTTCAATCCTTCTAAGATTTTAGTGCAAACTCTTTTTCACAATCAACTATCTTTTTTAATAGCACCGGAGCATCTATGTTAATGAATATACTTGGCATTTAGAAATGGTGATACTTAGATGAAAGAATCTGTTTTTATCTGAAAAACATTTTCCAAATCCCCCGAAGTGATAGGCATGGTCGGAAATTCCCCGTAAAGATTTTTGGCTTTCTTAAAGTGAAGGGCCGGGGCTGAAAATACAACACAATTGCTTGCAAATCTTAGAAGAAAGATGCTTTTAGCCATTTTTGAGGGTGGTGAGTTATCCGGAATACAATTAAATTTGGTGACTGGTAAAGGAGGGTTATTTTATATCATTGTGTATGAGACCTTGTCGGAACCAAAGGAAAACGACGACTTAAACGGAGTGACGACTTATCCGGGTGCCGACTTAACGAGGTTTTACTGTAGTGCTTCTTTCTTTCTTGACTATCTTTTATTTATTACAATTGATGTTTTTCAGAGGTTTTTGAGTTACAAATATTGATTTTTCAGTATTCTATTTAATAGAAATAGGAATTCGTTCTTTCTTGACTCACTTTTTTTAATTTTAATTGATCATGTTGTTTCTCCCTGGCTTTCTTCAATCCTTCTAAAATATTAATGCAAACTCTTTTTCACAATCAGCTTACTTTTTAATAGCACCAGAACATCTATGTTAATGAATATACTTGACATTTAGAAATGGAGATATTTAGATGAAAGAATCTGCTTTTATTTGAAAAACATTTTCAGCCAGATTTGCCACTCACAATACATGTCAATTTCAGACAAAAAATTTTTGGTGGATTTCGGTGTTTTAAAAATTGAAATAAATTAAATAATGTAATTTTTGAATACACTTTTTCATTTATAGCATAGTAAAAAAGAAACCACAAAGGAAAAGAAGTTATATTTGTCGTCCCAAATTATCAATAGACGTAAATAATAGGATCCTAAATATTTATGGGAAAAAGAAATTTTAAATATTTTTTAAAGCTTTTGTTGTCCTTTTTTTTTTGAAATTACTTAAAAGTCTTAACAGTTTACTGAAACATTAAATTTTATTTATTCAGTTGTAGTTTTCACTAATCATGACTTTTTTCAGAAATGGTTTGTTTTGTTTTAATTACATCAAATTCACAAAAAGAATTAATTTTAACATTTAGCAGACTGTTTAACAGTAGATACTGAAAGTCTACCCCAACTAGAGCAGATGTCCGAAAGAAAGACATCGCAAATTCAATCATTTTATATTGCAATATAAAATATCAGTTTTTTGAAACACCTTAGAAAGTGCTTTCTACTTTTCTTTCCACTTTTCAGAACTTGAACTGCAACATTCAATTACCTGTTTCAGCAAAGTACGTTCTTTTGCTCATTGCTATACGAAGAGACAAAAAACGAATACAGATAAAATGATCAAATACGTGTATATGAGTTACTTCACACACGAAAACAACATAAATGCATTGCCACTCTTGTGTTGCCAAATGATTAAGTGAAAAGTTGTGGCAATGTCATGCCTCCGGTCGCCATGCCTCCCCTTCGACGTCAGCGTTTGCTCCAAGGGCGACTGAGAGAGGCACGGCCATATTGAAATTCTTTAAAACGGGATGTTGAACATATAGGTCTAAAATTAAAAAAAAATCCTCCCTTGATATAAAATTATGAAACACCGGACACTTTTGCAACCCTGGAAAGCACTAAAAATTCAGGACTGTCCAGGCTAATCCCGGACGCATAGGAAGCGTACTTTTATTATGTCCTAACGTTAAGAAAATACATGTAAATCTCATTGCTCGCAGTCAAAGAAAGCTCCAAATAAATCAGGGACATTCTATAAATTCAAATGTGATATTTTCATTTATTATGTGTTTAATTAATTTAAAAAAAAGTTGATTGAAAACAGTTTTTTTATTAACAACTCTTCAATGAAGGAAATTACTTCAACTTATATAATTGGCCAGGTTCGTCTTTCTGTCTGTCTCTCCATCCGTCTGTCTGTCTGTAACTCGATATAATTAAGCTATTAAGATAGATCCAAGGTTACCAATAGTATCATTGAATCAAGGTTACTCAAATTGGATAAAATATTAGTTCATTTTGTCATTCCATGTTGTTTCCATGAAATTTTAACTGAAATTCTAACAAAACATACCAAATAATTCAAAACCAAATAATTTTGTTACCACTGCACCGTTTTTAATGAAATTTGGCATACATACTCAGTTTTTTACGCTGAGTTTGAGTGAAACTCAAAACCATTTTTGCCGTAGAAGCTTCGTTCAGAAGTTAGGGCAGTATTTAGATTATACAAATGTGAGTTTTAAATGCCTTTCGGCGTTATGAGTCAAAAATAATAATAATTATTCTTTAGATAAATTAAACTTTAGATATGGTTGGTATTTCGTTTTTCTTTTTGGGTGGAAAGTGATCCTTTAGATTAAACTCTCAGAACCTATATTACAGGTGTACAGGTAAGAAGTACACCTAATTAGGTCCGATAAACATTTAAAAAAAAATTCAAATCAAGTCATCAATCGAAACAAATATATATATATACATATATATATATATATATATAAATTGGCTAAGTTCTGTCTGTCTGTAACTCGATGTAATTAAGCTTCCATGAAAATTTATTCTTGGGAACTGACCTTGACAATTGAAATTCTAACAAAACATACGTTCAAAACCAAATAATTTTGTTAACACTGCATCCATTTTAATGAAATTTGGCATACTTACTCAGATGTTTACGCTGATTTCGAAACTCAAAACCATTTTTGCCGTAGAAGCTTCGTTCACAAATTAGCACAGTATTTAGATTACATTTACTTTATATTTGATAGTTGCTAATAAAATGATTTTTCAGATTTTTTTTAAGCTTGTCAGCCGAAACGCTTTGCTGCTAGTTATTTTATAATGATTAAATATAATATAAAAATAATTAATTTCTTCATGAGAAAAGATCAACCGTTATAATTTATAAATACTGTTTTATCATATTTGAGTCAGTTAATATTTTTTGAAGATGATATTTAACTGTTTATTATAATCTTTGTAAATTTTTGGATTTTAAAATGAAATTAATTTAATTTTTCAATAATTTCTTTAAAGTTATTTATGAAATTTGTCCATGATTTTGTATTTTTAAATATCTACAAAAGTATAAAGCCAAACTTTTTTATCTTCTATTTTTAAAAGAGAATTTTCAGTTTTTCTATTTTATAAACGACAGTAGAAGATCAAATATTAGTTTCCAAAAAAAAAAGTCTAACTCAAAAAAGCAGTCAATTGTTTGTTATAAATGTTTTTAACTTAATTTTAATGTTTGTTTGTGGAGGTTACTTTCACCATTTAAAATAACCATTTATTACAACACACGTAAAACATCACTTATTTATACCAAATAACAAAACAAAAAAAAATAAATAAATAAATAAATAAATAAATAAAGCCCTAATTTTATCAACTATTTATTTTTTCAATTTCATTGCTAGTATTTCTTTAATTTTCATTGTTCTTAAATGAAAACGAAATCAATGTAGTTAATTTTATTTTTTATTATTTGATGATAATAACAGTGAAATTTATAATTTCTATTATCTTTGAAATTTTTTATTTATTTTTATTATTTTTTTTTATTTATTTTTATTATTTTTTTTTATTTATTTTAGCGTGAGCCTGCTTATAAATTTATTATATAAAATATTATTTCGGTAATTTTTAAAACATTTTTTTTAAATACTGAAGCATTCTATTCATTATTTGATAAAAAGAGAATTTCCAAGTTGCAATCCATGTGACGTCATGCTCAAATAGAAAATATTGCGCTTCCTAATACGCAGCGATTTGGAACCCTCTGGAAAAGACTCTTTTCTAAAGCTTTTATAATCACCTAATAAAATCTATTGTAATCTTTAAAACACCTTAATTTTCTTTTTAGAAAAATCGAAACACACTAAAAAATTATTGTTTTTTTAACAATAATTGCAGGATGAGCTATTGGGTGACGACTCTACAACAGGAGTTGAGAGTATTGATTATTTTATTTCAACCATCAATTTATCTTTCAATGCTTGAAGCCATTAGATAAAATTCAAATTCACAGAATTCCTAAATAAGTTTTCTGAAAAACATTCACAATATATTCAAATATTTATTGCTTTTACAACTGTAAACCAATATCATCATTTAAATTGTACTATTAGTAATTTTATGGTCATGTATTCATTCGAAACAAATAAAGTAAAAACGAGGCTTATTAGTTTAAAGCAGAAATCAAAATTGAAATTTACTAAAAAGAGGAAAGAATTCAAGAAAGCCTTTTTGAAAGTTGTTTAAGTATAATTTATGGTAAAAGTAAAATTTTTTTAAAAATTTCAAAATGATATTACTTAAATTGGTAATATCTCATTTTATTCATATCGATCACCTGTACTTGGGGTATGGCGTAGTGATTTGATAAAAAAATAGTGTTTCATAAGATATGGAATCACAGAAGAGAAGAATGTAAGAGCTTTTTAGATTGTTAGGAGTAAACACTTTGGAAAATTTTATTTACGAGAAAAGAAGCCCGTATTTGTTACTGGACCACTGATTCACGAACTTACATGTAGGTGCCTTAAGAAAATTATGATTAGTACCGAAATCATATCATATCTACGTAAAGAAACTAAGTTTTAAGTAGGAAGTTTCATTGAGATCAAATAATTCTATTTTTGCTTGTTAGCAATTTTCTGAAATTCCCCCACAAACAGAAATAACCCAAAAATCATCATAAATTTCGTTTTAGTGAGAAAATGACTTAAATTTCCATTCACATATATATATATACTTAAAACGAATAATGTTTCTTTACGCATATGTTAAAAATTAATAATATTTAAATCTAAAAATTTAGAATCTTTAGATGTATAATAATAATCAATCACATGTAGTCTCAAAACATAACATTTTGATTAAAACAAATCTATGTTTTGTGGCTTCATGTTGTTTCTACCTGGCTTTCTTCAAGATTAAGATTTTTTCACAATCAACCATCTCTTTTAATAGCATTGGAACATCTATGTTAATGAATATTCATGACATTTAAAAATGGTGATATTTAGATGAAAGAATCTGCTTTTATTTGAAAAACATTCTCGTCCAGGTTTGCCACTACAACAAATATTAAGTTAGAGAAATTTATTGTTGATTTTGTTTTGTTTTTTAAATTGAAATACACTTTGTGGCTTCTGAAAGACGCATTATATACCCGGTTTGTCTGTCTGTCTGTGGACACATTTCCCACAATCCTTCGCAACGGCTTTTGTTAGCTTTTGTTATTGGTGACGCAATCCTTTAGAATATAATATAGATATTTGTAATATAGACACCATTTCAGAAATGAAAAATAACAAAAGTCCTGGTCAGGATGGAATATTAGCGGAGCATTTAAAAGAAGGTGGAGAAATACTGTGGAAATCCCTAACAGACTTGTTTAATGAAGTAATAGAAAAAGAAGAGATTCCAGAGCAATGGAATAATGCTGTTATTGTTCTCATCCATAAAAAAGGGAATCGAGATGATATAGATAACTACAGACCCATTAGCCTCCTATCTCAAGTTTATAAACTATTCACAAGAATACTCCTAAAAAGACTAACATTGAAACTAGACGAAGCACAGCCAGTTGAACAAGCAGGTTTTAGATCAAAATTTTCCACCATCGATCATCTTCACACAATTAATCAGCTGATAGAAAAATCAAATGAATATCAGAATGATGTTCATTTAGTATTCGTAGACTACACAAAGGCATTTGATTCAATACATCACAATGAGATGAACCAAGCAATAATAAAACAAACACTTGAAGGAAAGTACGCCAGAATAATTGATAAAATCTATGAAAAAGCAACAGCTTCAATAAAGTTGGAAAATCTAGGTTCACCATTTAATATACAAAGAGGAGTTCGACAAGGAGACCCACTTTCTCCAAAACTATTCAACGCTATACTAGAAGAAGTATTTAAAAATCTAAAATGGGAAGAAAGGGGACTAAACATAAATGGCAGATTTTTAAATCATTTAAGATTTGCAGATGATATTGTCCTTATTGCAAAATCGAACCAAGAAATGCAAACCATGATAAATGAACTATGGTGGGAAAGTTCTAAGGTTGGACTTAAAATAAACTTTGATAAAACAAAATATATGGAAAAGAATAATAAAGGAGAAAAAATATATTTAGGAAGCAAAGAAATTGAAAATGTAGATGAATACATCTACCTTGGACAGATTGTAAGCTTCAAGGATAGACAAGATCGAGAAATCAATAGAAGAATTGTTCAAGGTAACAGAGCCTTTTGGACACTTAAGGAATACCTTACAGGTGATCTCCCAATATGTCTGAAAAGAAAAATATTTGACATATGTATTACCCCTGTATTCACATATGGCAGTGAAACTTGGAACACCACAGAAAGACAATGCGAGCAATTAAGAGTGTCACAAAGGAAACTTGAAAGGAGAATGCTAAATATAACTATAAAGGACAAAATAAGAAATGAAACTATAAGGAAACAAACAGGAATCAAAGACTTTATAGAAGTAATAAAAAATTCTAAATGGAGATGGGCAGGGCATTTGGGAAGAATGAATGATGAAAGATGGACTCGATTACTAACGGAATGGCAGCCAAGAAATGGAAAGAGAAAAAGAGGACGCCCAAAAAAGAGATGGAGAGATGACCTACAGAAATTCAGGGGTGCAAGATGGTGGAGAGAGACAAAAGATAGAAGAAGGTGGCGGAAATTGGGGGAGGCCTATGTCCTGCAGTGGACTGAACCAGGCTAAGAAGAAGAAGAAGAAGAAGATTTGTAATATAGATAACTAAGACGAGGAAATATTGAGATGGATGTTGGTTGATATAGATGATATATGAAGATCATAGCTTGTATACGATATTCTTGGTGACGAATTGATTGTGACTATCCTTTCGAGTGAAGATAACCAAATTGTGATTACTTATTGATCAGCTTCATTGATGGATATCGCATAAGAAGGTCTGATCGGAAATGCCTTCTTGTGCAAGTGAATGGAAGTAAATCATCGCTTGGTTGCATAGACATCCTATAGATGAAAACAAAGTCCCCTTTGTTGGTTCTTGTTATAATCTCGGCATCTATGAGATGATTATCGAATGAACGGCATTTAAGTTGAGCTCCGTTACAATGGATAAACTTGAGTTTGATGCTTCGCAACAAAATTATTGGAGATCCAAACTTTAAGGACAAAATGATGTTGAGGAATACCGCTGAGATTCAATGAGTGCAGAAACTGAGGCGGATAAAAATGTTCTTTTTGTTGATTATCAGAAGTGTCAATTTTATCCGCACTTACTCCATCTCTAGTCCCTCCTTGCATTCTTTGACTTATCACTCGATTGTTGTTATCGACACTCGTTCTTCGGAGTTAGAATTGTTCATTCATTGATTCTAGGTAAGATATTTTCTATGAACTGGTTGAATTGTTCTATTTCTTGGAAAAGATTATCAAGCAATGTTATCATTGCTTCTTTTTGTCGTTCTCGATTGTCTCAGATTCTGAGCAAATATTACGAAAGAAACTCATGATAAATATGTGTCTCATCAACCAAGATGATCTTGGTTGATGAGACGTTTACTAATCGGAAGATTCTTTACTTTGACATGATTCCAGATTTTTGAGTTAAAAATAATGATTTTTCAGTATTTTACCTGATAGAAATAGCGCTTGTTTCTTTCTTGACTATCTTTTTTTTAATTCAATTGATACTTTTCAGAGGTTTTTGAATTAAAAATAGTATGGTTTTTGAATTAAAAATAGTGATTTTTCAGTATTCTATCTAATAGAAATACAGTAAAACCTCGTTAAGTCGTCACCCAAGGGACAAAACATTATCGAGGAATTAGGCTGTGTGCGCATTTTTGAAAAGAAAAAAAACACACACGCAAAAAAGGAACAACAAAGAAAGGCAATGTCTGTCTTTGAAACGTAACAGCTGAAATCTTCAATTGCTGATGCCGAAATCTTCAATGTTCAACTCCTCAGCAATTTCCATGGCTTTTTCTTTGAGAATCACGACAGTATTCGGCATATTTTGCGATTGACATGTTTTACCCATGGAACTAAAGTCTCCTCGACCAAACTTCGATTTCCTCATTCTCTTTCTTTTGTCTTTGCAGTTAGCTTCTTCAAGTAATTGTTTAAATGAAAAAATATCGTTTAATATAGTCCTGGAAAAATGGTGTTCTTTGGCAAAAGCTGTTTTCAAGACATTTGATTTTCCAAAAAGTGAAATTAAAATTTTTTTTTCTTTAAGAAATAACGAGGTAAGTTTTCGTTTCCCTGGCAGATTACAAACGTGATCGAATCACGAAATTGCAAGAGAAAAAATAGCCCTTATAGCGGTGCTTAATCGCTATGAAATCACACGCAGGAGCGGTCAAGAAAAACGTCTACACTCTTCAGAGTCGCAGCGAGAAGTGTGCTTTGAATGATTACCAGCGAGATTCCAAGCACCCAAATCCTCCGAAGTGAAAGGCATGGTCGAAAATTCTCCGTAAAGGATTGGGTTTCTTGAAGTGAAGGACCGGGGCTGAAAACACAACACGATGGCTTGCAAAATGGAGAAGCAAGATGCTTTTGGCCATTTTTGAGGGTGACGAGTTATCCGGAGTAGAATTAATTTTGGTGACGGGTGAAGGAGGGTAATTTTACACCATTGTGTATAAAACCTTGTCGGGACCAAGTGAAAACGACGGCTTAAACGGAGTGACGATTTATCCGGGTGACGACTTAACGAGGTTTTATTGTAGTGCTTCTTTCTTTCTTGACTTTCTTTTATTTATTACAATATATTCTTTTATTACAAATGATATTTATAAAATATCAATTATTTACTACAATTGATATTTTTCAGAGGTTTTTGAGTTACAAATAGTGATGTTTTTTTTGTGCTACCAATATTGATTTTTCAGTATTCTACCTAATAGAAATAGGACTTCTTTCTTTCTTGACTCACTTTTTTTATTTTAATTGATCATGTTGTTTCTCCCTGGCTATCTTCAATCCTTCTAAGATTTTAATGCAAACTCTTTTTCACAGTCAACTATCTTTTTAATAGCACCGGAACATCTATGATAATGAATATACTTGACATTTAGAACTGGATCAGTAAAATATCAGTTCTTTGAAACACTTTAGAAATTGCTTTCCACTTTTCTTCAATAGTATCTGGTACTTTTTCAGAACTTGAACTACAATATATCCTTTGGTTTTCATTTACCCGTTTCAGCAATGTACGTTCTTTTGCTCATTGCTAAAAGATGAGACAAAAAAACGACTAGAGATAAAATGATCAAAAACGTGTATAACAGTTACTTCACACAAGAATACAACAAAAATACATTGTCCCTATTGAGATGACAAATTATTAAGTGAAAAGTTGTGGCGGAAGCGGTAGCCATGCCTCCCCTTCAACGTCAGCGCCTGCTTCATGGTCTACTCAGAGAGACACGGCCGTAAGAGAATTTTTAAAAACGCGATATCGAACATAAAGATCTAAAATTAAAAAAAATCCTCCGTAGTCATAAAATTCTCCTGCCCCGGACATTTTTGCAACCTCGGACATGACCCCGGACAGCTGTAAAGAAACTAAGACTGTCCGGGCTAATCCAGGACGTATGGGAAGCGACTTTTACTAAGTCCTAACGAAAAGAAAATCCATGTCAATCTCATTGTTCTCATATAAGAAAACTCCAAATAAATCATGGATAAATTCAAATGTGATATTATAATTTATTATTTATTATTTATAATTTATTAGTTTTTATTTTTAAAAAGTTAATTGAATATATTCTTTTCTCTTTAATAAGTTTTCAAATAAGGAAATTACTTTATTTTATAATGATTAATTATAATAGAAAACTAATTAATTTCTTCATGAGAAAAGATCAACCGTAATAATTTAGAAATACCATTACAACTTATTTGAATCCTTATTTGTTTTTGAAGCTTATATTTAACTGTACAAAGATTTTTAAAGAATGAAATATATTTTTAAATGGAATTAGTTTAATTTTTTAATAATTTCTTTTAAGTTATTTATAAAATTTGTCCAAGATCTACAAAAATATAAA
>JAFIDM010125228.1:0-13211 GCA_023159025.1 Thereuonema tuberculata | reverse complement strand
AGAGTGTTTTGGTAAAGACTATAATACTAGAATGTTTAGTCAAGAAAGGATTGGAGAAATCAAGTTAACTTAAACATTCATATTATTAAATACTGTTATAGCACACACGATGAACATTATTGAAAGCCATTTAATACAAGTTCAAAGACATATGAGATATAAGAAAGTTCTATGTGTTATTAAGTTTATACATTAAGATAAACTTTAGTAATTATCACACTAGGTGAAAAGAGCCATTTATCAACGTTGTTAATTGAACAGTTGATGTTAAGAAAGATTCAAAGGAACTTTAAGTTTTAAAGTAAAGAACTTTCATTGATTGAAATCTACATGATAGATTCAATAGACTGTTTGAAACAACTGTTTCACCTTTTGTAATGTTTTAATGCTCATAAAACAAGTTAAGTTTAAATCAGTTTTGCTTTTCATTTTCTCCTTACTCTTAAAAATATACTCTGCTAAACCAGTACAGGCAAGTAAATAAATTAAAATGCCGTTTAGAAAATTTTATTGTCTGGAACCTCAGTGACAATTATTCTTATATATAATCCCACAGAAGGTATACAGAAAGTTAGGATAAGAAGAAAGAAGGATGGTTTGGAATTTGATTTTTTGGCTTTTGCGGATGATCTGGCAATCCTTGCAGAAAGTTACGAAGATGCAGTAAAACAGATAAATATTCTAAAAGAAACAGCAGAAAAAACTGGCCTCTTAATATCATTTGAGAAAACAGAATATATGACAAATGTTAAAGAAGGTCCCAAATACTTAGAAACAAAGTATGGAAAGATAAAGAAAGTCATTAAGTTTAAATACCTTGGAGAAATAATCCAATCAAACGCATTAGATAAAGAAGCAAACTTAGCAAGAACGAGAAAGATGGAACTTGCATTCCAATTAACAAAAAATGTCTATAACAAAAAATCTATCTCCATAAATACAAAACTAAAACATTATGAAACTGTGATTAAACCCGAGAGCCTGTATGCATCAGAATGCCTAGCAATGAATACGGCCACCCAGCTAAATGAACTTGAGAAGAAGGAAAGTAATCCGAAAAATTCTTGGTCCAAACTATGAAAATGGAAGATGGAAACTCAAAAGTAACAGAGAAATATAGGAGAGAATGGAGAGGATTGTGGACACAATGAGAAAGAGGAGAATAACATTCTACGGACACCTTAGTAGAATGAATGAGGACAGATTGTCAAAGCAACTCTTTAACTACTTTGATAAAAAACCCAAAACACATATAACCTGGTTTAAGGAGGTAAAGAGCGACATGGAAGAAATGGGAATAACAGCGGAAAAATTGGAGAATAGGGGGATGCTCAGATCAGCAGTTAAAAATTTTGTTGGTTTTCAAGCAAAGCAGAAAAGGAAAACAGGGGGAATCTGGACAGAAGAAAGACGAAAGCAAAAGAGTGAAAGGATGAAAGAATACTGGAGGAAGAGATTGAATCAAGGAAGAAAATCATGAGGTTATTTTACGTGGTCCCTAGTTGGCCAAATTCGAAAGAAGAAGAAGAAGAAACAATTAATAACTGAAAATATCCCATTTTAATTTATAGAATATACCTGATTTATTAGGAGGTTTCTTAGACTGCGAACAATGACATTGACATGTATTTTGTTTCTGTTAGGTCGCTGTAAAAGTGAATAATTGTCAATAAAATTCATTGCTGCAAGAAAACGACCGAGAAAACTAAGAAAAGACGACAACTTTCGCTGCCGAAAACGATTGGAACAAAAAAATGGATTAGTGAAGTGGTCAGTTAATCCTTGTGTCTCATTCATTCATTTTCAATTCATTTGTTATGATTAAAGTTATTCACATTTAAACAATGTAGATTTTGTTTCTTTTTTAGTCTCTTTTCATTATTTAAATTTTGAAAAGCAACCAAAGGGAAATAATAAAAGGAAATTTCAATAAGAAATCAATAAACGTTCTTTTATTTAGTTCTGTTTTGATTTGTAATGAGATATTGATAATATTATATAAAAAAAAGTAGAAATACGATAGATATTGTAAAAATAGTAAATATTTTCTATCTCCTTTGTTTAAATTAGCTTTTTAATGAAAGTATCTTGTTTTGTAATTTGTAAAGTTTTATAATTTAATTAATTTTTAATAAAAATAATATTAAATTTCATATGTTTATTAAATGCTTATATAAAGGGACACATTTCTTGAGTTTACGGTTTTTGTTTTCGCTTTAGAAGAAAATAAAAATAAAAATATTCAAGGAACATACATATGAGACAAAGAATTGATTCACCTTGTCGCGTATTTTCTTTGCTTCTAGATTATTCTTTCCAATTTCTCAGTTTTAAAAATCAGTTAAATTTCCTATAGGTTTAAATCTTAAAATATTCCACAATTACATTCGTATAAGTAAAGAAAAAGAATGTACAGAAAATACTTAACATAGTTTTCGAAAAGAACAAAAATATTAAGAAAAAAGATTTTAGTTGGCCCTCCATAAAACCTGATAGAAAAAAGTTGTATCAGGCTAGGCGAACACACGGCGATATTTTGGGACAATCAGGTCCAATTTGATCGCTGGCAACCGTTTGCCCCAATTTGATCGCCCCAATCTGAAAAAAATTGCCCCAACTTTATTGTCGCTACGAAAGGAACAATATTGGCCCAAGATTAGTTGGCTCAAAAAATTGGTTGTACGACAGCGAATCAAATGAACGGATGAAATCATGTGACAATACTGACTGACGTCAGAGGAAGGCGGGGCTTGGGAAATCGGAAAATCACTCGCTGCCGCCGACATGTTTTGTGAGAGAGAAGGCTTAAAATCTGCAACATGGGCGGCCCAAAAACGATAATTCAAACAACAATATTTTGTCAATTGATAATGAAAGAATCTTAATGGATTTCTACCGCGGTAAGGCGTTTAATACTCGATCGATTCCGTCCGTTCGTAACACTTTAGGCTTAACCGCAGGTACGCTTGCACTGGATAGCTCCCGATAATACAAAGGATTTACAGAGCCTACTAAATACGGCAGGAAGCTTCGCAAAAGATTTTCAAATGGAATTCAATTGCAACAAAAGCGAAGTAATAAATTGTAATGTAGTTGAGAAAAACTACTGGCAAATTAATAATCGGGAAATTAAAGAAACCAATGAATATCAATTTCCTCGGAATATTAATAACAAATGAGGGACAAATCTTTAAAAACACATACAAACAACACAATAGCTAAAGCAAATAAACGAAGTGGATGGATAAGGGGCATATGTAATAAAAGCTACAATAAAGTAGAAGTAGGTAGAATATTAAGGAAATCATTGGCTGTGCCTGTTCTAACATATGGTAACGAAACTATAATTAATACAGAAACCGAACTTCACAAATTGACAAATATCCAAAACACGTTTGGAAGAAAACTAATAGGAGGGAACAATTTGACACCTACTACGGCAGTTCAAAGTGAAATGGGGTGGTCATCGTTATTTAGCAGAGAAGCTTCAAGCAAATTAAAATATCTGGGGAGGTTGACTTTCATGAATAAAAATAGATGGTCTAGAAAGCTGTTTGAAAATACAACAGAAAAAAGCAAATGGGTAGATAAATTAGGATATTTAGCAGAATATTACGAAACAGAAGAAATTAGAATAAACATTTCATCCTAAGATATCCATGCTTCGGAAAAGAGAGAACCGAACTCTTAAAAAATATTACCATAAACCCAAATAACTGGGAGGAGGATGAATTATGGATCACATATTAGGATTCAAGGGAAAATTAGATCTGAATAAAATTAAAAACTTCTTACAACTTGATGGGATTAAGAGAGAAACTCTAATAAATCCTTAGGGTATCCTGTCTGAACAGGAAGTGCGTTTGAAAGCATATCCCTATAAACGTACATACATACAGACATACATACAGCTCCCATTTTATTCGCAAATAAATTGTATAAATAAAACCGATGTCGTACAATTGCTGGGAATCTTGTTCCCAGTGCATTTATGCTCGTGTGGTGTGTTTATAAGGCGTTCGCACTTAGTGTGTAATTACTAGGGCTCCCTAGTGATACACGAAGCGCCGTAACCACCGATATTCAAACCAATATTGGTTCAGGAGAAACTACGTGTTCGCGGTTGATGAAGTTGGCCGCAATCAAATTGGGCCAACTTGTCCCAATCATATTGCCCTAATATCGCCGTGTGTTCGCCTAGCTTAAAAGAATAGTGACTGAAAATGTGAGAAGAAAAGTTTAGACTATTTGATTTTAGTTCTCATGAGGATCTTTTTATTTCGATTATTCTTATTTCCCAATATATAGCTCATGAACAATGGATATAATTTTATAATTAATATAACTTCACTTGAAGCGATTGTAGAGGAAGAAAATGTCTATGTATATAAAAATGTATATTCTGTGTAAAACAAATTAGTCATATTGATCCACCTACGTTGACGATTTGTATTTTTAATATAAATTGTAATTTAATTCTTTACAATGTTGTTTCGTTTGTAAGTTTTCGTAAAAAGTGAACAAATAATGTTCAACTATTGAGAAACTATTCTCGGAAATCAATAGGAATAACAACGAATACTTTTAAAAATAGTTAAAATTTATAATTACAGTTCTTTTTCCTATAACTATTTATGATCCTACTATTTACGTGTATTTATAATTTGGGACGACAACTATAACTTCTTTTACCTTGTGGTTTGTATTCTATTCTATAAACCAGAAAGTGTATTCAAAAATTATTAACTTAATTCATTTGAAATTTTAAAAGACAAAATCAACTGAAAACTATATATTAGTCTGAAATTGATATTTTTTCTTTCATTCTCTGATTGACCTTGGTATCACTATGTAATTTAAGTATTTTTTTATTTTCAAATTCGTTCTTCTTATCTTTATCCTTTCTTTTTTAAAATTCTTTGTTGAATTCCTGGAAAATGTTGTTAATTACGTATTCAGGATATTCATTGATTTTTAAAGCCTCCCTAAATTTGGCCGTTTTTTTCATTTTGTTTTTCATTGTTTTTTGTATATGTGATGATGAGGTCCATAGTATTCTTGATTACTGCTCTTTTTATTTTAATTTTATGAGCTGAATTATAATTGATGAAATGTTTACTTTTATAATCTTTTCCATTCTTTATGAGTGTAGTGTCCAGATAATGAATTCTTTCTTGTATTTCTTCTTGCTTCGTAAATTTATACTCATTGGTTGAGTTCATTTTGTTGAAGAAATTTTGACACTGCCTTTTAGTTCCCCTCCAATAATTAGTATATCATCTACATATCTGTAATATTCGAATTCATTTTTATTCCAATCAAGTATATGTTTCTTTTCAAATTTTTTCATATATCTATTGTACAGCAATCCCGATATTGAAATTTGTTTTTAATTTTTTTGTCCAATTTTAAAATAGCTGTTGTCACATATTATATTTATTCCTTCGATAATTTTATCTATCGGCCATTCCATTGTTACGGGTGTGACATATTGCATACACTAATTGCTCTATAATTAATAAACTTCTACATATAAATTCGTAATTTTTTGCAAAAGTGTAGTTCTTAGGTTTGTTAATATTTGCATAAAATGTAATGATAGGAAAATATTGTGGTCAATGCTAAAAAAAATAATTAGTAGGTGTTACGGGTGTGACACTAAATGGACATTGGTTTCTGAGTTCCCTACATATTCGAAAATATTCTGTGAATTAAGAACACCTAGACAAAGGTTGTATTTTTTTTCTATTATAGGAATATTCACTGTAACTAGGGATGGTCACCTTTTTTTATACAGGCTTAAATTTTGCTAGCATAAAATTTCAGAAAACCATGTTACGGGTGTGACAGCCTGTTACGGGTGTGACATACTGCGAAATCATTATTATTTGTAACCTATCTACTGACCAGTATCATTGCATTGTTACATTACTACAGGCCATCCAACCCTCACAACCTGCACTAACATTGGGATATTGTGGAAACAAAAATCAATAATTAGCCTCTTGTAATTTTGATAATGTATTGAATAGTAAAAAAAACATCTAATATTGAAACCAAAACACAAAAATTAATATTAAATAACAAAGTTCATTTTTATTAGGCTATGTGATGGTGATTATTAGACTACATTTAGGCTTTTTTTTAGAAAAAATTGAATTGCCCTCTACTATTAATGGGAACAGGGGCATTGACCATACCAGGGGCATGGTATATTTGTCCTGTTTTACATGGAATGGCCGATATGTGTTGTTTTTCAAAATTGTTGTCTTCTAGTTTTTTTTCTTTAATATTTCAATTGTTTCTTTTACCGTTATTGAGATGTATATAGCCGTTATGTCCGTAATGTAGATCCTAACTCCACTTTTTTTGTTGTTATTAAAGTTGTCAATAACCTTAATTAACTCCAAAAAGGAAAGGGAACAAAAAGGCAGTTTCAAAACTTCTTCAACAAAATGAACTCAGCCAATGAGTATATTAAATTTACGAAGCGAGAAGAAATAGAAGGTAGAATTCATTATCTCGATATTACACTCATAAACAATGGAAAAGAAATTTCACATGAACATTATGAAAAAGATTTTAAAAGCAAACATTTTATCAATTATAATTCAGCTCATAACATTAAAATAAAAAGAGCAGTAATCAAGAATACTCTGTACCGAATTACCACAAATACAAAAAACGAAGAAAAACAAAAAGAAAAAAAAACGGCCAAATTTAGGGAAGTTTTAAAGATCATTGAATATCCTGAATACGTAACTAACAACGTTTTCCAGAAATCCTATGATCCCACTATTTATGTGTATTCATAATTTGGGACGACAACTACTTCTTCTAATTTGTGGTTTCTATTCCATAAACGAGAAATTGTATTCAAAAATTATTTAACCTAATTCATTTCAATTTTTAAAAGACAAAATCAACTGAAAATTATCTATTTGTCTGAAATTGATATTTGTTGTGAGTGGCAAATCTGGCTGAAAAATGTTTTTCAAATAAAAGCAAATTTTTAACATGTCTGTCATTAAACATTAATCGTTTTAAATATATACTTCTTTTGATTTGAGTAGAAATTTTTAAAACATTTACTTACTACAACGAATTTTAGGCTGTTTTCTTTGAGTGATATCTGTTTTTTGGAGAATTTTGGAAAATTGTTAATAAGCAAAAATGCAATTATTTAATCTGAATCAAACTTCATATTTTAAACTTTATTTTCTTTACCTAGATATGACACGATTTGATACTGATAAATGTTTTTAAGGTACCTACACGTAAGTGCGCGAATCCAATGGTCCAGTTACATGGTCTGCGGGCTGAAAAAAGCTGGTTGAATTTCTGTCTGATATAGGGTACTTTTTCCTGAGATATTCATCTCCAACTTGGCTTAGGAGTTACCCAGACTTCTGTAAAACGAGGTCCGGATTTATTTCGTGAGATTAAAGTCAGAAGGACATCGGACTTACTATTCTATTCTAACCTCATCCCAATGGAAGCACAAATATTGGAACCTGAACATCCAACATCACAAAACAGCGTTTATGGTAGAGGGAATGTGAAATAAGTCCTTTAATTTCGCTTACATCAGTAATACTAATTCGAATGATATGAAAACATCTACAAATTTAAAAGGAACTATGGTAGATTCCATTGTTCTATCAAGAGAAATTAATGGATTCTTGAAAGGGATCTTGTAATGATTTTTGTCTTCTTAATGATTAACTTTCTCTACAAAGTTCTATGCTAGGAAATTTTCGAAACTCAATCAATTCTTATAATCAGCCAATTTCAAGAACATGGATTCAAATGTTGAAAAGTTACTAAAACGGAATCATAATTTTTCCTCTACTACTCATTTCCATAGCTTCACTTTTCTATTTGAAATTAGGAAAAGTTTGAACTTTTAATTCTTTAAATACAGATGTGCAACTTTAAAATCGTAAAATGTCAATCCACATCATTGAAATAAATTATATAAATTAAAAAAATACAATTTACAGTTTCTGCAGATTACACCCAATTTGATTCCTTCAAATACATAATTAGAATAAATGGATGATGCGTATTTTATTGGAATGTTTAGTAAAAAATATGGGTTTGTTTTCTCGTGAAGACGATTTTGCAACTGTTTACTCTTAATAATCTAAAAATCTCTTATATTCTTCTTTTCTGAGCTGACATATCTTTTGAAAACAGACTTTTTTAATTTTTTTTTCAAATCATTATAATCTCAGTCATTACTTCTCAGCCTTTTCTTTAAAATTTTCAAGACGATTCCTAAAATTTATCAAAAGTACATCTAATTTCAAAATATCTCCGAAATAAATTTCCCTTAGATTGTCAGGTTTTAACCTTAGAAAAATGTAGATAGAAAATTAGGAGTCAATTCTTTATCCAATTTTATGAAATAAGATAGATATTATCAATAAATTATAAGATAATAGCTTACTGAAATTTTTAACAATTCTACTTGAAATACATTATTACCATAAATTATACTTTAACAGCTTTAAAAGAGACTTCGTTGAATTCGTTCCTCTTTTTAGTAAATTTCAATTTTGATTTCTGCTTTGAACTAATAATCCTTGTTTGTACTTTATTTGTTTCGATTGAATAAATGATCATGAAATTACTAATAGTATAATATATTAAAAATATGATATTGGTTTTACAGTAATAAAAAAAAATATTTGAATATATTGTGTATATTTTTTAGAAAACCTATTTAAGAAATCTGCTAATTTGAATTTTATCTGATGACCTCAAAAATTGAAAGATGACTTTATGGTTGAAATAAAACTATGAATTCTCTTAACACATATTGTAGCGACAGCAGACCTGTATTGATCGCACCTAAAGAATTTTTTAATAACTTTCGATTTTTCAAAATAAATAAATTTATAAATAAATAAATATGTTTTTCAGATTTTAATACAATACATGGAATGTTTATTGGAAGCTTAGGAGAAGATATTTTAGCAAATCGCTGCGTAGCAGGCAGCGCGATATTTTGTATTTGAGCATGACGTCACATTGATTGCAAATTGGAAATGTTCTTATATTCAAATTAAAAATAGAGGGCTTCATTTTGTAAAAAAATAACATATTTTCAAAATTTGCGAAATAATATTTGAAATATTGTATTTATAAACGGTCTGACTCTACAATAAATAAATAAATAAATAAATAAATGAATAAATCGAAAAAAGGA
Organism: Thereuonema tuberculata; assembly: GCA_023159025.1. Taxonomy (NCBI): domain Eukaryota; kingdom Metazoa; phylum Arthropoda; class Chilopoda; order Scutigeromorpha; family Scutigeridae; genus Thereuonema; species Thereuonema tuberculata. The sequence continues at coordinate 3,997 of JAFIDM010125228.1, read as the reverse complement.
ACTTTTGAAAGACAATGCTGAGACAGACATCATAAATTTCACTTTTATTTTAATTCAAATATTCTAAAATAAAATTAGTTTTTACGATATTTTCTTCGTTTTCAATTAAGTCCAATGAAAATTAAAGAAATGAAATGAGAGAAAGAAACTGAAAAAAAAGAAAGTTGATAAAATGAGTTATTTTTTTTTGTTATTTGTATAACTAAGTGATGTTTATGTATGTTCTAATAAATCGTTGATTTAAATGGTGGTAGGAACTTAAAAGTAACTTAAAATTATGTTAAAAATATTTACATAAAATAATTTATTTATTTTTTAAATTGTTTGTTGTAAATATTTTTAAGATAATTTTAATTTCGTTTAAATTCCTTTAACCATTTAAAAAAATTGTTATTTTGTAATATTTAATAATTTCTGAAGTAGTAAAAAAGTTTATTTTTATTACTTCTTCCCCGATAATTTATACACACTTTCGTTTATGTCAATCTTAAAAAAAAATATAAAAAATGTATAGCTCAAAACCTGGGTTATTTTGATCAGTTTTATTTAGTTGATTTTTGAACGAGGAATCCCTGCATTTTCTCTGAATGAGAGTTTAGCAGATTTACATTCTCTAAAAGATTACCGTAGTCTAGGAAAACTTTGAATTTCCTTCTGTGAAAATTTTGTCGTCATTAGATAGGATATTTTGTCAATAAATTTTTCTCCTCAATGCATTTTTTTTTCTGTTTTAAAGATTTTTTTTATAAGGAAAGCAAATTTGAGCTACCATAAGTGATAAAAAAAAAAATTTAAACTTATTATTTTTCTAATTGTTTTCTAATATTATCGTAAATGAGTGATAAAAAATAATTTTTAAATCGGGAAAAAATTTAAGTACAGCATAATTTGAGATATTAGGTGTTGACCATTAAATTGCTCTGCAATCCAGAAGACGTCATTGAGCTAGCCAATAGAAATCGTTTTCGTGGCGGAGCCAACCTTTTATCTTAAATAACCTTGGTATTACATATATTAAGAAATCATTTCTTCAGCCAATAAAAATGAATTGCATTTCCATAGATGTCATTAAGCGATTAATAGCTGAGGATATGCTTGAGTGTGTTTTAAAATTTTTGGTACAAAATATCGCGCTGCCTGCTACGCAGCGATTTGCTAAAATATCTTCTCCTAAGCTTCCAATAAACACTTAATCAGAACCCTTAATCCTTGTCTATTCTTCAGATTTTTCAAAGCAGAGTTTAGAACAAGATTAATATCTTTTTCAGTAAATCCAGGGAATAAATCTTTTTCCATATATTCAATTCGTGTCATCGACAGATTTTTAATAAATTTCAAATTTTATTTACAATCCATTCTATCGTGGAATTTATTTCAAATTTTTCTCGAACCTTTAATACCTTTCCGTTTTCTCATGTTTGAATGTCTTTTCAACGATAGATGCCATCAACAGAGACATCACGAAATATTCGGTCTTCTCATCTCACATCACGAAACATTCATTCGAATTATCTCACATCACGAAACATTCATTCGAATTATCTCACATCTTGAAACATTCAGTCGAATCATTTCACATCACGAAACATTCATTCGAATTATCTCACATCATGAAACATTCAGTCGAATCATCTCACATCACGAAACATTCAGTAGAATCATCTCACATCGCGTTTCCTATAAATTAAACTACTTGTATTGAATAAATCCTATAATATTCAATACAAGTAGTTGATCAATAAATTTAATGAACTACTTGTATTGAATATTAATTTATGGCTACTGATTGATTTTGATATTTATATAGAGCACGGGTGGCAACAACGAGGATCGCGAGCAGCATGCGGCTCTTGACTCAGTCTTGTGCGGCTCTTGACACGAAGCTTAGAGTAAATTGTGCGAACTGCGCTTATCAATTATCAGCCAGATTTCAAAAAACTAACAGCAAAAATGAACACTCGAAAAAGCACTTCTCAAAAGCAAAATCTCATTCCTTGATGTGTACCTAAACAATAATGTTCTGTGTAGTGTAGAAAATAAATGTTCCTACATTTGTTATAAAATGAAAAACGTGTTTTCATTTTATAAACATTTTTCTAAACATGCTCTAAATTTTATAGCCTCTTAACAATGCGGCTCGCTTCGAAACAGCTCGATCAGTTTGTGGCTTCCGCGGGTAATGTTTGTGGCCACCCCTGATACAGACGATAGTATTTTTCAATGATCTGAAACCCACCTACTTTGCGCATTCGCATTTACACGTGGACTCCTTCGAAACTGAGTTGACTCAAAAGAACCTATATAAAATGTATTTAGGTATTTAGGTTCTTTGTTACGCATTGCAATAGATGGAAGGACATCTTCAACAGTATTTTGTCTACAATTGCTGAATTGTATCCCCCTTCACCTTCAAAGAAAATAAATTTTCTCGTTCAAAATATTTGTAAAATTACTATATTACATATTAATATACAAATTACATATCAAGACTCAAACGCCAGCTACGACTAGACCCATTCGGCCTCCGATAGCCAAAAAGTACAGAGAATTTCTAATAAATCAAGGGGTTAAAAGTAGAAAGTTATATTTTAATCTCGATCTGGTGAAAAGAGATGCAGCTTAGCAGAACTAATTTCCACTATAGGTTGACTAAAGGATTTGCACTCAGGTGTCTATTATTTAAATAAGTATCGATGTTTACAACTGATAGTATTAGACATACATGAAAGAAAAATCAAGCGTGATAGTAAAACACGTAAAAAATCACTTAATTACAAAAATAATAATAAAAAAAAAATTACGAATTTTATCAATTTTTTTTTTCAATTTCTTTGCTAGCATTTTATTTGTTTAATTTTTTTTAAAAACCGAAGTTAATTTAGTTAAAAACTAATTTTTTTTCGTAATATTTGATGAAATTGAAACTGAAATTTATAATTTCTGTCTCACTGTTATCTTTGGAAACTTCTTTTTCTCGATTTTTTTATTTATTAATTTATTTATTTTAGTGTTAGACCGCTTATAAATTTTTCATTTGAAATATTATTTCGCTACTTTTGAAAACATTTCTGTTTTTGTTTTAGAAAATAGAAAATATCGGGATTTGCAGCCCCCCCCCCCCCCCTAGAAAAATATTTTCTCTAAAGCTTTCAATTACACTTATAAATTCTACTGAAATCTTTAAAACGGTTTATTTTTTTGTTTTTGTTCCTTGAGAAATTGAAACTCATTAAAAAATTATTTTCTTAACAACAGAAACTTTTGATGCCGTTGCTACAATTTGTATTCAGAGTATTGATGGTTTTATTCCAACCATAAACTGACCTTTCAATTTTTGAAACCATCAGATAAAAGTCTAATTAACAGAATACCTAAATATGTTTTCTAAAAAACATTCACAATATATTCAAATATTTATTACTTTTACAATTGTAAACCAATATCATCTTTTTAAATGTACTATTAGTAATTTCATGATCATTTATTCATTCGAAACAAATAAAGTGAAAACGAGGCTTATTAGTTCAAAACAGAAATCAAAATTAAAATTTACCAAAAAAGATGAACGAATTCAAGCAAACTCCTTTTAGGCTTGTAAAGAATAATTTATGGTAATTATGTATTTCAAGTACAAATCTTAAAAACATCATTATTCTATTATTAGCTTATATTCGTAATATCTTACTGTAATCATAAAATTGGATAAAATGAATTAACTCTTTCATCTTCTAACTGCATTTCGGGTCTTTATGTTCATTTGTTCTTGATAATTTTTTTCAAAAAAAATAAATATCTTCTTGAAACACGATTAGTATATTTTAAGACAATTCAAATCATATCTATGGTCAAATGCTGGCAATCTAAGTTAAATTTGATTTCAGACAGATTTTCAAATGAATTTACTTTTGTTAAGTTTCAGAAATATTCTTGATAATTTTTAAACAAATGGAAAACCAGTTAGAGAAAGATGATTGAGATTAAAATGATTTAATAAAAA
>JAFIDM010125131.1:0-10788 GCA_023159025.1 Thereuonema tuberculata | reverse complement strand
TTTAATACTAGATATAAAACTCAAATTTACTCATGAAATGAGAGATTATCGATAAGTTCAAGCTATATACCACCCATTAAAGAAAGTTGTATTCTGTAACAAAAAAAGGCTTGGAAAAGTCTGGTTGATATATTCATGACACCATTTCAACTTAGCTAGATAGATAGATAGATAAGGTTATTTAACTTCATCGGGGTTATACCCTTTACAAGTTATAGATTTGATTCCAAAGCTATTTAAATATTATTTTCCTCTATATAATTATTAGTAATTAATTACATCATCATAAGTTAGGCTTAAATTAAATTTGGTTTTACATACATCCTCCCAATCTAAATAAGTAATTAACAATATAAATAATAACAATCCTAAGAGAGGAGGAAAAAAATATCTGTATATATAAACCACACACACATATAATTTCATTAATTAAATAAAGCAGTATTAGAAATAAATATTATAACTATTCTTCAAATATATCATTCCTAAATAAAGAATTAAAAGAAGTCAAAAATAATAACTATACGCTTACAATGAATTCAATTGCAATTAGTTCTATAATAATTCCATTTTTTTTTCCTTTTTCAATAAATGTCATTATGAATTTACATAGCTTTTTATTTACATACTGTGAGGACAATATTTTATACCACCAACATCTTCTATCCTTAACATTCTTAATTTCCAATATTTCTCTTTCTTCAGTCAATTTCTCGCAATCAAAAATCACATGTTCCTAACCCTCTATTACTTTACAACCCAACCTACAAAATTTATCTTCTATTTTTTTCCAGTATTTACTTTTCATCCATATGCATTCCATTCTTAATTTAATATATATAGTAAAACCTCGTTAAGTCGTCACCCGGATAAGTCGTCACTCCGGTTAAGTCGTCGTTTTCCTTTGGTCCCGACTAGGTCTTATACACAATAATGTAAAATAATCCTCCTTTACCCGTCACCAAGTTTAATTCTACTCCGGATAACTCGTCACCCTCAAAAATGGCCAAAAGCATCTTTCTTCTCCATTTTGTATGCCATGTCTTTTCAGCCCCGCACCTTCACTTTAAGAAAGCTAAGCCTTTACGGGGAATTTTCGACCACGCCTGTCACTTCATTCCTTTCCTACCCCTTCGGGTTCTTGGAATCTCGCTGCTAATCATTCAAAGCACACTTCTCGCTGCGACTCTATCGAGTGTGGACGTTTTTCTTGACCGCTCCTGAGTTTGACTTCAGTTCATAACGAGTAAGTCTCGCTATAAGGGCTATTTTTTCTCTTGCAATTTCGTGGTTCGATTACGTTTTTAACATGCAAAGGAAACGAAAACTTACCTCGTTATCTTTTAAAGAAAAAAAAGACTTAATTGCACTTTTTGAAAAATCAAATGTTTCGAAAACAGCTTTTGCTAAATAACACCATATTCCCAAGACTTCATTAAACGATATTCTTTCATCGAAACAAGTAATTGAAGAAGCTAACTGCAAAGACAAAAGAAAGAGAATGAGGAAATCGAAGTTTGACGAAATCGAGGAGAGTTTAGTTCGATAGCTAAAACATGCCAGATCGCAAAATGTGCCGATTTCCGCCGTGATTCTCAAAGAAAAAGCCATGGAAATTGCTAAGGAGTTGAACATTGAAGATTTCGGTGGCAGCAATGGTTGGCTGGAACGTTTCAAAGACAGACATTGCCTTTCTTTTAAAACGATTAAAATGTGTTAACTATAAAAAGTGTGTTTTTTTTTCCCACTCATTTATTTGCATGAACTGATTTCTGAAAAATTTGTTTTCTCACCGAATCCTACAGCAATTCATAAAAAATACTGTATTTCAGGGTTTTCTTTTTTTTAAAAAAATTCCCACTCCGCCTACGTCGTCACTCCGCTTAAGTCGTCAAAAATGTTTGGTCCCTTGAGTGACGACTTAACGAGGTTTTACTGTACTTCTTTTACATTCATATTTTTAACTTTTGTGCAGATGTAGTATAAACCATTTATTTGCCAATTTAAAAATTTGTAATATTCTTTATAAGCCGAATTTTGTATTTTATTATACACTAGCCGCAAAGCCTGTCGGACGACAGGCATAAAAAATTCTGAAAAATCATTTTATTATCAACTATCAAATATAAAGTAAATGTAATCTAAATACTGTGGTTTTGAGTTTCGAAATCAGCGTAAACAACTGAGTAAGTATGCCAAATTTCATTAAAATGGGTGAAGTGGTAACCAAATTATTTGGTTTTGAACGTATGTTTTGTTAGAATTTCAGTTGTCGAGGTCAGTTCCCAAGAATACAATTTCATGGAAACAATATGGAATGGCACAATGAACTAATATTTTCATCCATTTTGAGTACTTTTGATTCAATGGAACCATTGAAAACAGTTGGATCTATTTTAATAGCTTAATTATATCCAGAGCCGGATCTAGAAATTTTTGGCCCCCCAGCGAAAATTCTTCACGGGCCCCCAATTTTCGTTTACTCGTTTTCTTTGTCTGTAAAAAAAATGTCTGTAAATTGAACACACATTTGTAGATATAATAAATTTACTTTATTTACCAATTAAACACAAATTGTTGATCAAAGAATGTTACAGTGTGTACTATACTACATAGTGAAAGTTTTCTTCCTTGATTTCATTTCAGAAAAGCGTTTTATAAGCTCCTTCTTATTAATTATTGTGGCCTCATTGTTGTTGATGGCAATCAATCCCAAAGCGCTCAGTCTGTCTTGATCCATTGAGCTCCTCAGATAACTTTTTATCTTCTTGAGTGCAGAAAATGATCTTTCGGCTGATGCAACCGTTGCGGGCAGGGTTAGAAACAAGGTCAAGGCTGTTAGCACTTCAGAGAAACTGGAGGACATTATCTCAAAGTCAACAAACAAAATTTTAGTAAACTCAAAGACTGTCTTGCACTTAGCAATTTCTTCAGCTAGACTTTCTTGCAGTAAAATTAGTTCAAGATCTAGAGAGGGTCCAATATTCTTTTCGTAAATCTTCTGAAGGTTCTCAGCTCTTTCCAGGATCTCTTTTTCTGAAAAGGAATTTAAAACCTTTGGAAACGGAAAATTGTTGTACAACACGTTCAATAGCTGAAAACCTCTCAGTAATCTGACCATTGATAACATCAAGAAGCATGTAGAAGACATTTATTTTGAACATGTTATCTCCATCTGAAAATCTGTAGTCTTCGGCCAGTTGGTGAAAAGTGTTTTTTCACCATTGTCTGCCTCTTCTGAGGGAAAATAAGATCAACATTCCACTTTACAGCGAGAGTTACAGTGTCCTCCTTCATGTTTTGGTACTCATTCCTCATTTGCAACAACCTCTCTCTGCTTTTTTGAAAGATTGTCAAAGTTCTCTCTAAGTCTGTTGCTTTTCCTTGGAGGGATTTGGAAGCAATATTCAATTGAGTGAAAACTTTCGACAGGATAGCAGTTAGCATGACTAACTGAATATTGTTTATCACTTTCATCAACCTTCGCGCTTCTGACACTTCATCGGGCTTCTGACTCTCAAGGGAAGTTTTCATAAGAGCTTTTAGAATGTCTAAGTATCTCAATTTGACAGCTAAAATTAAGTCGTGCCCTGATGCCAACCTCGTAGGGTTAAGTTTCTTTAATGTGATTTCTGACTCATTTGTTACTGAAGAAAGAATGTCCCATCTGTTAATACTATGGCCGAAGAAAACATACAATGATTGAAGAGCTGAGAAGTAGTTGGCTACATCTCTTATAGTACTTACTGCATCATTAATCACTAAATTGAGGTTATGCGCTGCGCAGTGGACGTACACGGCAAGTTCTTGAATACCTTGTATTCAATTCTTCAAGCCAGTGTAAGCTCCACTCATTGTGGCTGTCCCATCATAGCCTTGACCTCGACATTTCTTCATGTCTAACATCAAAGCCTTCCAAACAATTTATGACAAGGGAGGATAACTCATCTGCTGTTGAGTCTCTTACATGGAGAAAACCTAAGAAAGATTCTTCAATTTTTACTTCCCTATTTTCGTAACAAGCTCCTTCTAAGCCGTCCTCCACTTCAGTCAAGTGTGTATATCTCACATTGAAACTCATTTGATCTTTTTTAGAAAGGTCTTGTGTGGTATCAACATAAGCAACAATTTAAAAGAATTTTTCATTATAATATCATGTAATAAACATGTACATAAACACATTGGTAACACTTCAATGTTAATGAACAAAGAGATCAACTATAATAATTAATGAATTAATGAACTCATATTGTAAGGCATTAGGAACGGATACATCTGTGTTACAACATTTTTTAGCTTTTATTAACAATGATCCATAAAATTTCCTTAAGTATTGATCTACGACATTACCGAAAATGACCGGTTTATCCAGCATCAAATCATGACCTTTTTTTTTTATGGTGGAGCGCAGTTATGTACTGCTCATTGTACTGTGTATTGTCCTGGTTTTTAATTTGATTCATCACACTGTTATTATGGATAACTATATATCAATATTTTAGGTTGATTAAACGAAATGGTAAATCAGATTTTCCCAAAGTACCTTTGTACACAAAACCATGTCCAGTGAAGCCTGCGAATATTAAAGATTTAAATACATTAAAACAGCACTTGAGAAAGGATGTAACCTCTTATATAGAACCACTGCAGTCAGGAGAAACCTTATCTGATTCTGAGGGTTCTGAAGATGTTAATTTATAGCAAATGTAATGGAATCACTGTGTTAGTTTGGAACATTATAATGTAATTTGCATTTTTGTTTGAAAATAAAGACAAGAAAACCTTTAAAGCTACTCAGTATGGTGTTATATTACACAAAGTTGTATCTGATAGCTGTGGATTCCAAGTGGGGCCCAATATTTAACTACTTTGAAAAATTATTACTGGTGAAATATAATTAGTAGAATCTTGTGGTTAACGCCATGATAAGACGTTGATGAAGACGTTCATGAAGATGTGCTTAAGATAAAAAAATCAGATGATCAGAAGCATATTTATAGTAACAGCAAACGTTTTTTCAATTTCTCAAAAGTTTTATTTCATGGACTTGGACCCTTCTTGGATTCCGGATTCAATTTTTCTTGGTCAAGACCTCTTCATGAGTAATTAGCACAAAAATTTCCAAAAAGGTATCCTCATGGTTAAGGTATGTGATATTCAGCATGAAAATAAATAAAAAATATATTTACATTATACGAGTTAGCATAAAATAAATTAGTATTATCTTAAATTATTACTGCACAATATTCTATTATAAAATATCTTACTATTTTTTTTATAATGCTAGTTTTAAGCAAAATCCATTTTTTTAAAATCACTCAGCTTTTAAACTGTAAATGATATTTGAGTCCCGAGTGACAGATCCAGTGAGAAGTATGCACAAAATCTTTGAAAAATTTGCGTACTTCCCAAAGGTCCTGGCACTACCACAGGTGTCTTTCAGACTGTACTTTTTTTTTATAAAATCTTAATTAATAAATTATGAAAATTTTAAAAACAATGTGTATTAATGAAAAGTTAAATACAAAATTGTTGTTGAATTTTCTGGTGATTTTTTTAAACTGTACCGGTAATTTAACCCTTTTGCATCTATACCATTAAAATTAAAATACTTTAATTTTGTTGCTTAACATACCTGCATCAGGAACCTGAAGAGCTTGGTTCTCGTCTGACTGAGTGAGCAGTGAGCGACAGAATCTTTAATTGTCTTGCCCCTCCACTCCCCCTTTTTTTAATCACAAATATCAAGCGGATTATGAACATACCTCCGCATTCAACCCAAAAACAAAGGAATAATATCAGCGAAATACTTGTTCCGAAATTACAAGGGAAGAAAAATCATCTTTTATAAATAGCAAATGTAGGATAATGTAAATCAAAATGTTGTTTTTTTAATCTTTATGTTGGAACTATAAACTTCAATCAACAGATTTTAACTTAAAATAACCTTATAGATATTATTCTAACATAATAATGGTTTTAATCAAATTCCACATATCAGTCAGTACTTTTACAATAAAATTCATAAAACTTTACAGTAATGTTATTATAGTTGTTGCAATATGGTATTATCTCAATTTGCTCTTAAGACCTTTTTTTTTAATGCGATTAATGACAATTATGGTAAAATCTTAAACTTTATATTAATTTGAATGTTATTTTATTTTAATATTCCGACGGCATTATATTCTGAGTTCTAGCTGTATGAATTCTCGTCTAGATGTACTGTGAACATTAAAAAAAATATTCAAATATTTCCTTGAAAAATGCTGTTTCTCTGATTTCTTTTCAATAGATGAAGAATTTCATCTTCAATATCAAGATTTCTGAACTGCTAAAATTGTTATGTATTTTCTCCTGTCCATGTTGACTGAATTCAGCAGTTTTGCAACCCTACTTGATCGAACGGCCCTTCCCCGCAATGCGGGGACTGGCGGTACCATAGATCCGGCCCTGATTATATCGAGTTACAGACAGACAGACAGACACAGTGTTTACACGCATTGTACCCAATCAAGGGTTTAAGCGGATGAGAACTTAAGGTTCTACAATCAAGAGGGGCGAAAAACCACCAACCCCGGAAAGGAGGGCCCGCAGAGAGAGGAGAAGGGATAGCGGCGAAGGACTGCTCACGAGGGGGTTACGATATACCCATTGACGATCACAGACATAAAACACAGAGGTCCCACTGCAATTCCCTAGGGAATTCACAGTAGGGAAAAACGGCGAACTCCCTCATGGGCGTGGTTGCCAGTTCCATCGCGGGAGCCGGGAGAAAGCTCCTTATGCCCTCAATTTCCAGTTCTATTAGCCTGCTGGGGTGGGCAAACCCTTAACCTCTAAGTGGGTGAGGATCATGGAAGACAAGCCGCAACAGAGCGGTTGTTCTTGGGATAAACACTCGTAGATGTGTCAGAACGATGACGCGGGTTGGCCGTTCGCTCGACGGTTGTTAACCAGTTCTACTTTAGCTGTACAGCCTTCTCACGCTCTTATTAACACTAGTGGGCAGTGGGCAAGATGCCCGTTGTGTTGAAAATTACCCTGGTGGAGGTTCTTTGAGACATGCGTGGGCGAAGCGGCTAAACTCGATCTGGAATTCGAGGAGTACTGGCAATTCACACGGCGCGGGGTGGCCATTGGAAAAGAGCGCTCTTTCCAGCTTCGCTCGGTGTCTCAGGCGGTACTCGCTCTGGCAGTCCCATAGGACGTGCGACACAGTCTCCGCCTCGCCCGCATCACAGCGGTCGCACGTGGGACTCGCTCGGAGTTTGTGCTTGGCTAGGTAGGTGTTAAAGAAGCCATGACCGGTCAGGAATTGGTTTAGGGCGAAATCAGAGTAGAGTGAGTCCGTACTAACTTGCGGTAAGAACTTGTGCAAAGGTCGGCCTTTATTGGAATCAGCCCACCTATCTTGCCATTGGTTCAAACACTGTTGGTAGCGGAGGTGGCGAGCTCTGCTTCTGGGCAGGGGCCCATCAAAAGTAACTGCCGGCAGAGCCGTAGCTAGTTTCGCAAGTTCATCTGCTTTTTCATTGCCTTCGGTTCCAACGTGTGCCCTCGTCCAAAAAAGTTGGCATCCGATTCCGGCTGAATCTAGCTGTGCCAGACTCTCCGTCACTTTCCATCCCAGTAAGGACTTGGGTGTTCCCTTAGCAATGCAGTTAAGGGCGGCTTGACTATCAGATACAACGGCGAATTTCCCTGGGGTGTCTCGAAGGCACTCGAGGGCCCATTGAAGCGCCGTATATATCGCGCCAATTTCCGCTTGGTACACACTCGAGTGATCCGGAAGCCTATGCGTGGCTGAATCAATTTGCTCCATGTTCGAATCATAGCACACAAAGGCGAATCCGGTTCTCTCATTGGTCTTCGAACCGTCCGTAAAAACTACGGCACGATAGGCGTTCAGTTTACCGTTTCCATTCCAGTCTTCGACTGAACGGCTCTGAGTGTAGCCTACGCCGGATGCGTCCAGGTTGGGAATAAATGGTAGCCGTCGTACCTGTCACTTCGCAGTTCAGCGTAGTAGTCAGGTGCTGTTCCGGCTATAATGTCCAAAGGTATTTCACCACTCAGTACTGCCAAGGATTCATTCGCTACAGTGCGGTAGGAACGAGTAACTGCCCTTAGAACTGGCCGGGCCAGGGCCCGTAAACAGACCGACAGACAGACAGACAGACACAGTCTTTACACGCATTGTACCCAATCAAGGGTTTAAGCGGAAGACAGACAGACAGACGAACTTAGCCAATTTATATGTATATATATCTAAATACTGCGCTAACTTGTGAACGAAGCTTCTACGGTAAAAATGCTTTTGAGTTTCAAAATCAGCGTAAAAAACTGAGTGAGTATGCCAAATTTCATTAAAATCGGTGCAGTGGTAACAAAATTATTTGGTTTTGAACATATGATTTGTTAGAATTTCAGTTAAAATTTCATGGAACTAATATTTCATCCAATTTGAGTACCCTTGATTCAATGGTACCATTGAGAACCTTGGATCTATCTTAATAGCTTAATTATATCGAGTTACAGACAGACAGACGAAATTAGCAAATTATATAAGTTGATTTTTTGCAATGCTATTTCCCCAATTCTTTTTTCTTTATTGGATGCCCAGTAATCGGCCTGTAACGCTCTATCCCATTCTACTACCGATTCAGCTTCAATAAATATTTCATTAATCTTTTGGGTCCAATTATTTAATTTTCCAATTTTTGTTTTCTCAACCATATCTTCCCAACTCTATTCTCGGCAGTCTTGTTATATTTAAATTTATTATTCTTTCCAAATACAGTGCAACTTGGATAATTCGAACGTCTTTAATTCGAAATCGTGGTTAATTCGAAGATTTCTCTTAGTCCCTTGAATTTCTTATTAAATCAATGTTAAAAAATCGTGGCTAATTCGAAGTTCAACTTCCTTAATTCGAAGTTTTTTATAAAAAATTTCGAACCATAACGACTTTTCGGCGTTTCATCGTTAAGAAATTCGATTCGTGACAACTGAAATCCCCTTCCGGCACCGTTCGACACGTGACGCCATTCGCTAAGTGACGCTTCAGACGCCATTCGAGCTTCCTGCTGTCAGTGTCACCATGTCTTTCAGTAAACCACGCGTGTACAAGAATATAACGTTCACTTAAAAGGTCGCCGTCATTCACGAGGTGGAAAAGGGTGTGAAGAAGAAATGCCAAATCGCCAACGAGGACGGGGATAGCGCCGAATTTCGTCGGTATATTGAAGGACAAACCAACGTAAGTGAAGCTGTTTTCCGTTCACTAAACATGCTTGATGATTTTGCTAACCTTAAGCGACTGAATTCTACAAAACAATCAGACATTGCACAATTTTTTGAAAAACTATAATTTTCAGTATTGAATGTAATATGTACTGTAGCTTACGTAATATAAAACTTATTTTGTTTACATACTTATAGTGTTTAAGTCTTTCATACCATGATCTTTCTGAATAAATATTTACTTATTGACAGAATAATCTTTTCAAGCATTCAGTGGACCCGAAATTTAAGTTAAAAGATGTAACTTGTTGAATTCGAAATCTTGGATAATTCGAAGTTTTATAGTGGCCCCTTCAGCTTCGAATTATCCAAGTTGCACTGCATATAAATGCCCTTTTTAACAAATCTAAACGAAGAGGAATCAGACCTAATTCCGCATTAATAATATATCCTGGGACATCGATCGTCCAAATAATTTTAATAAACATATTTTGTATAGACTCAAATTCTTCTCTAATTAACCATCCATCAATTTCCATTCCATAACTTATTATGCTTTTTATCATTGTTTTAAATAAAAATCTAATTTTACTCCAATCCTCTAATTTTGATCTTTTTATTAATTTAATTACTTCCCAAGCCGCTGCAACATCTTTCTCTTTTCTATATTTCATACTGTTTTGTGTTGTAAAAAACCTTCCTAAGTATTGATAACTTTTAGCAATTAAAATTTCTTCATTATCCCAGCGCCACTTTTCATTTTTTGCTCTTTTTCCTCCTCTCCTAAAAAACAATAATTTTTGTTTTCTTTAAATTTATTATTAGTTTATTAACTTTTGTGAATTCCTTAGGTATCTTAATCATCTTATCTAATTCTGCTTTTGTTTCCGTCAGAGGCGGATTTACATTTTTGCCGCCTATGGGCTACGCCAGAATTGCCGCCCTTCCTCCTGACCCTCCTGTCTGAATATATCACTAGTAAACTATACTGATGTTTATGTTTAGTTTTGAGCTAACCTGGAAACGCGTTTCGTTGTCAATAACAGATTATCATAAATTATATATAAAAATGTTCAGCTTAAAAAAAAATAAAAACAATGACACCAAAATTTTAACGGATTGACCTCTGTCAAAAGTTATAAGCTATAAAAATCTCCGAACACAGGAAGTGACGTGTTTTATTACCACGACAGAAGCGCGCCTAGTGGTGAAAAGACGAAATCTTTCGATTTCGAAATTAAAATGGTCATTTTTATGTTTCTATTATTTTAAAGATATATTTAACATTTTAATACATTTATTAAACATTCATGTAAGACTGTTTATTACAGTACACTTTCTTGAATGATACTTCATCAGAAAACATTCAAAACATAAGAAAAATTCGCGTTTTCATTCTATTACCAAAGTGTAATTTTGCCGACATTTAATGAAACCTTTCATTTGTCTGTAGAAATATAGGCTTGACAGGTAGGTGCGCATTCCACTGAAAGTGGTTTTTTTTTTTATTTTATTTTTATATCTTTATTTTTCTTATTTAAT
>JAFIDM010125130.1:0-10789 GCA_023159025.1 Thereuonema tuberculata | reverse complement strand
TGTCTCTCTGGGAAGTATTCTGTTTTTTGAAGGTCGGATCGTTAGTATTCGAAAAGTGAAAGCATTCTGCTGCTGATGGTCAGAAAAAATGATCGAAAAATATAATTGGTGAAAAATGTTTTGGCTTAAATTTTTGTGTGGTAAAAAGAGAGAGATTTTGTTTTTAAATTTTATTTTTTGTTTACTGAAAAAAGAATAAGTTTTATTTTCGGAATACAAATTAAGGTATAATATTTATTAAATTAAGAGAAATGAAAAAAATCACAGTGGAGACAAATCATTGCATTCATTCTCTCTTTTTTTTCACCTTTTGAAGTGTTACATATGAAAAAAAAAGCATTTTACGGATTTGAAAAAAAAGAAAATGAAAATCAAAATGTACAAGAGTGATTACATTTTTTATAATACATATTATATTACTGTGATGTAGTAAAAAAAACGTGCACACGCGTTATGCAGACCGTAGTCCGGTTCAGCTTGAAAATGAGACAAGAAAAAAGAAATAAATTAATTGCTGGAAAAGAATAAGAAGAAAAAAAGTAAATTATTATGTTTTTTTTTACGTTATTTACATATTATTTTTGGAGAGGAAAAAATGAAATGGTCTTTACGTTATTTCAAAAAAATGAAAAATCATAATATAGTAAAGTAAAAAAGAATATTTACATATTCTGTCAGGATTAGAGGTCAGTGCGACTTTCATTGAATTTTCGGTGTTGTCTTTCAATGACATGAAAATCTGTTATAACGATATCTAACAATATTCAAGTCTGGTTTTTTTTTGGCGTTTAAACACCTACGAATACAGACATCGAAAATAAAAAATATGAATTTGAGAAAAAAAGAAGGAAAGAAGAAAGTGAGTTATTAAAAAGAAAAGATAAAATTTTATATTTTTACTGCTAAAATATTAAGTAGTTACCTTCTCACAACCTGTGTGTGGCTTGAATATTCGATAGTTCTTAAAAAAACGGACATGATTATAGCTTTCAAAGTGTAGAGGTGCTGTTCGTTACTAACTCTGAAAAACATTGGGTAAAGTTTTTGGAAAGAGCTGTATTTATATACAGCTGTATCGACCTTCCATTTCTTTGAAAAGTGGGTCATGGCTATCTGCTTCTTTTTTTTTTTTGAAAAACTCCTCCTCCTCTCTCTTTCAAACAAAGAGGAAAATATGATATTAAAAACAGACAAATTAGAAAAATATGGTTATTTGTAAAAAAATAAACAAAGAAAAAATAGTTTACCTGATTATTAATTAATTTAATGAAATGCAGAGTATTACAGTAGGATAAAAAGAATAATAAAACAAAAATAGTAAAATAGAGAAAAAAGAGTTTATTTAATTATTTTTTTTCAATGTTAATCATTTCAATGAATTAAAAACAAAATTCGTCATTATTTAAATAAAATAATTATCCCTTTTTGGTGGGAATACCGGCTTTTTTATCTTTTTTACGATTAAAAACAAATAAATTTTTGTATTTTTTTAATAATACTAAAAAATCATTAAATTATATGTAACAAATCGGATTTTTTTCATTGTTGATTCATTTTTTTGGCAGGGAATATTATTCGGCTGTTAGAGAATATTAGTTTAATTGTTGATTCGTTTTTGTTTTTTTTCAAGTCATATCATCTCTTTTTTAATCGAAAAATATTCCTTTTTTTTGTTTTAATTTCCATTTTTCATTCTTAATTATATTTCTTAAATCAAAATTAAAAAAAGGGGTATCCCCAAAGCTGTCTAGACATATTTATTTAGGTCATGGCTACGAGAAAGTCGATGCACCTGGCGATGACGTCGCTTATTGAATAATTCATAACCCCCCCACCTAATCTCTTTTGAGAGTTTGATAAACAAACAGGTCTTTATTTTATTTATTTATAAAAAACTGTATAAAAATAGATTTTTATAAATAAATGCTTACAAAATATAATAAAATCATGCCTTTCTCCTTTTTTGGGGGGGAGAAATTCAAAAAGAAAATATGAACTTTTAAAGAAAAAAAGATTCAGCAGTAACCTGTTATTCCTTTTCTTCCACCGAAAAAGTGGAATATCAGCTGTCACTGCCGAACCTTTATAAAACATTCGATGGAATGGACGACATTTATATCAAGAATGCTTAATGATACAATTTTTGTGGCCTTTTTTTTTAATTTAAACTACTTTTTTAATTCATTTTCAAATTCTCCTTGATTATGCTTTGAAAAATGATTGCATCAGACACCTTATTATTTAATTTTTTAAATAGAATAGGTAAAATTATGAATGAATTGTGATATTATATTTTTTTCATTTACAAATTTATCAAGCAAAAAGCTATGCATTTTTTTTAAAAAAAGGAATTCAATAACGTTTTCTTTGTTATTCGTTTTTCCAAATAATAAATATAAAAATAATTTTATATTAGATTTATTTTTGGATATTTATTAAAATGCTTTGTCTAGGGATGGTGAAAAAATGGTGCATTGTGGGAAAATCATGACCTACTTTTTTTTGAATTTCTCTTGGCAACGAAAAATGATTTCTGATTGGCTGATGCGCTGAACATTCGAGGGGAGTTGTTTTTTAATTTTGAAAAGCTCTCATTGGCTGAAAAGCTATCAGACCGTTGACGCATTATTTTTTTTCTGTTTTGATTGGAGAAACACTGAAGACTGACAGTCGGAATTCAATAAAAAATGGATGTGGAAATTATATTTAAACCGTGGTTTTTCCGAATAATCTCACTGTTTGTAGTGGCAGTAAATTGCTCAGCGCAATACTACCCGAGTTTAAGGATTGTTGCCACGAGCTTCCTCCCTCCACATCAAACAATGGCAGGCTCTAATTTTTATCAGCCGATCGACTTACAGGAAAAATTTGAACAGGCGATGCATCACGTCACTCCTACTCAGGTAATATACATGTATTTCTATTTTATTACTCTGTGTTTTTTTTTCTATTTATCGAATTGTCGATTTTCCAAAAAAAGATGAGTTATTATAAAAAAGTAATATTCTTTTTCTTGTTTTCTTTATCACCCTCCCAAAAAACCTTCTCATCCCTTCTTTTTATTTTCTTTCTTTATTTTCTTTCTTCTAAAAAATTCACATTGACCATCATTTTTCATTTAGATTCCCCCAGAATTTTTGAGTTTGGGAAACGGTATATATCTGAGAGTAGCTCCGTATAAGGGTATTCTGTTAGTAAATTTAAGAAAATTTTTCTATACTGGAACTTCTCTGCTCCCTTCTTCTTCTCAGGGAATATCACTTTCGGAAAAAGATACGCAAATTTTAGCATTCTCAGCTGTTGACATTAACCATTATGCAGCAACAGTTGAAGTACTGTACAATGATGGGCACACGGATCCTAAAAAGGTTCTCAATCTCACAAATAACAGAGTGCTGACCATAACTTATGATCCCATACTAAAACAGGCTCTTTTAAATTTCAGTCGTGATGGTAAACAAATTACGATTAATAGCGCTCAATGGCATACTTTTGCACAACTCCTCACCGATGAGCTACCCCGCCTAATCCAATCTGTAAAGGAGACTATGAGATGTTCCTCACAATCCACACTCCCATCTGCAGTCAGCAATTATTCAGCTCCCATTCTCCAATCTGCTCTCATAACTAATCCTCCACAACCTTCCCAAAATCCGACTTTTCCTACCCCTTCAACCCCCATTCTTCAATCAACAGCTCCTGCCGCAGGCCCCAGTGCAGCCGGTCCAGTCAAGCGAACTCGTCGGGCCCCCGTTCGTAAGCTGAAAATGCCCGGGTCTAAACAGGCATCACTGACACCCATCGATCCAAGATCAGCACCCGTTCAGGGATTGGACACCAACGATTTTGATTTTTCCCAAGTCAACATCGATCCTGCAATGTTCAGTGACGCCCAAGATCTGGACAAGCATTTGAACGAATCATAAAAGGTGTGGGAAAACCGAGTAAGTCACATCATATTTTTTTAGTTTTTTTTTCTTTTTTCCTCAATACACCTTCTTTTTTTTTGAAAAAATAAACTCGTCAATGAATGAATCAGTCAATCAGATTAACTCTTTAGTAAAATATTTAAAAAAGTGAATCAGATAGAAGTACATTGAACCCGGCATCATGTCAGATAAGGAAATAAAAAACATTGCGGCCCGATGGCTTCTCAAACCAGACGAGATTATACCTAGAATATCAACAGTCGAGCATGATTCCGATAATGAGTCGGCGCCAACCGTTCAATCAATTGCTGAAAGGTGGAATATCGATCCGAAACAAATTGCACCCGAACCGTTAAACACAAATAAAACTTTTGAAGATATTGCAGATAGATGGGGTGTCGAAATTAATACACTTCTAAGCGACTCTGAGGACGAATCTCTGAGTTCGGAGGGGGATACAGCCGAACCACTGCCAGCAAATGAAATTAGTGAATTTGATAATTGGCTGTTAGGTTTCATTAAAGTAAAACGCGTTATTGCTCGTCACTATATTCGGCGCTATAGAACTTTAGGGACTCAGTATGAAATTGAATTATCATGTCCTACATTAGAGGAAATAAGAACAAAGAGTGCAGAAGGTCGAAAATTGAATTTAATGTTTATTGTCGAACGCCTCTTTGAATTATTAATACAACAACTCACTTCAGAGTGCCTTCCTAACGACAGGATTGGCATTCAAATAAACAGTGATCAGTTAGAGTCGGCTGCTTATTTAACTTTCACTGCAAAGAAAGATTTTAAAGCAGAGTCTGTTCTTGAAATTATAGAATTGTTAGCACAATCAGGAAAAAGAATTGATTGGGCTAGTACTTTATCTGTACAGGTAACCTGTGTTTCGCCACCGGAGGGTGGAAGATTAAAAGGGCCGAGCAATCTTCGTATTCAGGAATGGGTAAAAAACAAGAAGTGTATCATCCAAATTCAAAATCGGTCCGATAAATTATGCCTCGCTCGCGCTCTGGTCGTTGCCATGGCTCAAATTAATAAATCTCCCGACATTCGGAAAATTAGAAGAAGTAATTCTTTTCAACTGAAGGAGGCAGTTAACCTTCACAGCAAGGCAGATGTCCCCAGAGGTTCCTGTGGGATACCAGAAATACAAAAATTTCAAACGTTTTTAAATCCGACCTACCAAATTATCATTATTTCTCATGAGATGGGGAATCAGGCTCTTTTCGTGGGTCCTCCGGCTGAGAAAAAGCTAATTCTTTTTCATTACAACGAACATTTCGCCGTTGTAACAAGTCTGACCGCTTTTTATAACTGTACTTATTTTTGCATGACTTGTTTCAAGAAATACAGTGCTAAAGATAGACATACCTGTTCCAAAATCTGTTTTGCATGTAAAAAATCGGGAGGTTATTGTTCTGTCGAGAATTATGTTCGCTGTGAGATCTGTAATCGATTTTTCAAATCTGCCAAGTGTTTCAAAAATCACAAAAGTATTTACAGTACGAAAGGCATTCTTATTTGTGACCAATTTCACCGATGCCGAACGTGTGGAATTACTATTGACAACAGTACGGGAACCGTCCATCTTTGTGGACATTATCGATGCCCCAACTGTAAACAGATCGTTCCTCTCGACCATTTATGCTATATTCAGCCAGTGGTTCTTCCCAGTAACGAAAAAGAAGATGAGAATCACTTCCTGTTATTTTACGATTTTGAATGTAGCATAGAAAATGATCTCGGCAATGGACGTATCGAACATATACCTAATTTATGCGTAGTGAAATTCTGTTGCACGAAATGTGTCGACAGTCCATCAGATGATTGTGAGAACTGCACTGCTCCAAAGCTGAGGATTTTCAAAGGAGAAACAGCATGTAGAGATTTTTGTGAATGGCTTTTTGAAACCTTTGAATATGAACATGTCTCCGCCATAGCTCATAATGCTAGTGGCTATGATTCTTATTTCATCATTCAATACATGTTGAAATGTAATCAAAAACCTAAAAAAGTTATTTATAATGGAAACAAACTGCTCTTTCTTCAATGGAAAAATATTCGATTTCTCGACTTGTTCGCCTTTATCCCGATGGCTCTAAAAAAATTACCCAAGGCATTTGGTTTGGATAGCAGTCGACTATTAAAAGGTTATTTTCCCTATCTATTCAATCTAGCTGAAAATTGGAATTATCGAGGATCCTATCCTTCTTTGGAATATTATGATGTCGGCAGTATGATGCCGGAGGAACGTGACGCACTCATCCGATGGTACAATGAACAAAAAGATGAAATATTTGATTTTCAAAAAGAAATACTCGACTATTGCATTATGGATGTAGAGATCCTGAGTGCAGTGGCTTTGAAATTTCGCGAAGTTTTTACTTCAATCATAGGTAGCTGTCCGTTTCAGACGGGGATTACAATAGCCAGTGTTTGCAATCGTGTTTTTCGGGCGAAATTTTTAAAACCAGAAACAATTGCACTCATCCCTCATAACGGGTTTTACAAAAATGCCAAACGCTATAGTAAGATAAGCATCGAGTGGCTAGAGTTTGAATCACGCCAACGCAATGAATTCATTCAACATGCTTTAAATCAAGGTGAAAAATTCATCCCTGAATGTCGTCTTTACGTTGACGGTTTTTCGGAAAAGTCCAGAACTGTTTTTCAATTTCAGGGATGTTGGATGCACGGTTGTGAAAAATGTTACAGAAATAGACTTATGCTCCACCCCCATCGGGGTATGACGATTCAGGAAATATTTGATTTAACACTTGAAAATGTCCAGAGATTGCAATCCTGTGGCTACACAGTGGTAGAAATGTAGGAATGCGATTTTCGCACTAGATTAAAGACAGATGTGGAATTGAGCGAGTTTGTAAAAGAGTTATGCATAATGCCTCCTCTGACACCAGATCAAAGTTACTTTGGCGGAAGGGTTGAGGGTTTTAAACTCTTCCACGAGATAGAACCGGACGAGGAAATTATTTATATAGACTTCATTTCATTGTATCCATTGGTTTTGAAAAAGGATATTTATCCTTTAGGCTACCCTGAAATTTTAACAGAATTTGATTCAACTGATATTTCCAATTTTTGTGGAATAGTGCAATGCAGTATTCTCCCACCGAGAGGACTCTACATACCAGTATTGCCCCACCGTTACAACAAAAAACTGTACTTTCCACTGTGTAAAAAATGTGTCGAGTTGAAATCTTCTACAAAGTGCGAACACAATGAACAGGAACGGATCTTAACCGGTGCCTGGGTCACTTTTGAACTCCAACTTGCTTTGGAGAAAGGTTACATGATCAAAAAAATATTTCAAGTTTGGAATTTTTCAAAAACAACGCAGCTCGACCCCGAAACGGGACAGGGAGGCTTGTTTACAGAATACGTAAATACTTTTCTTAAAATCAAGCAGGAAAGTGATGGCTACCCATCATATTGTCAGACAGAGGATCAAAAGAAGGCGTACATCGATGAATATGCCCGAAATGAGGGGATAACTTTGGATCCTGACCGAATTCAGAAAAATCATCCATTACGAACCATTGCAAAGATTTGTCTGAATTCGATTTATGGGAAATTTGCACAGCGAGTTACGAAGAGTAAAACAGACTATATAGAAAAACCAGAAACGTATTTTGGCTATGTTTTCAGTGACACGAAAATTGTTAAAAATGTCACTTTTTTTCACGATCGAATTGCACAATTGGAATGGGTCGAAAATACTGAACAAATTGAAGATCTTTTGCTAGGAAGTCACACAAACGTTGTTATTAGTGCGTTTATTACAGCTCAAGCGAGAATTAGACTCTATCGTGAAATGGAAAAATTCGGCAAATCAGTTCTTTACTGTGATACCGATAGCATTTTTGCTGTTGTCAAGAAACAATCATCTGTTTTATCCAATGTACCCATTGGAAATTTTCTTGGAAATCTCACGAATGAAATCCATAAAGACCACGGGGAGGAATTTATGATAGATATGTTTTGCACTGCAGGAGCAAAAAATTACGGTTACCGTGTTTCTTCGAAGAATTCAGACAAAGCATCACAAATTGTGTTAAAAATTCGTGGTTTCTCTTTAAATTATGAAACTCGTGAAAAAATAAATTTGGATTTGCTCAAGTTCATGGTCGATGAACTGATTCAGAATAATGATAATAATAATGACAATGCAGAGCCATTGACCCAAGTTCCTATCTTTACACGAGGAAAAATTCGAAGAACGAAAAAACGGAAAATCGTTTCTCAGGACGAGATCAAGATGTACCGAGCCGTCTTTGATAAGCGAGTGATTGTTCCTGGACAATATCAAACCCTCCCCTACGGTTATTGAGTGTGGAGACCTGGAAAAAAGACAACCATCCATTCTGTTCAAAAAACAAAGAATGTTGTATACATCCCAGTCCCTAAAAATGGAATCGGTAAGATTGAGCACTTTTCACAACTGGCCTGTATCTTATATCCAGGCAAAAAAGAAATGGCTGGTGAGGGACAATTAATTCATTGCAAGTCTGAGGAGAGTTTTAAAAACGAATTAGATCTTTTCACTCTCCCTCCAACACAGGTCGTTATTCAGAATGGAGCCGACGTTGAATATCACCCAATTGCCTCCATCACCGAAACGGGACCCATTGAATTCGTGATCGCCGGTGCTGGCGAGGAATATTTGGACTTATCAAAAACTCTCCTCAGTGTGCGTCTGAAAATAGTGAAAGGCGGTGATTTGACACCCATAGGGGAAGGAGACAAGATCAGCACAGTTAATCTAATACTTCATTCACTATTCACTCAAGTCGATGTCTACTTGGGTGATAAACTTGTTTCTGCCTCGGACAATTGCTACCCCTATCGTGCTTACATCGAATCCTTTTTAAATTACGGCCTCGACAGTAAAAAGACTCTGCTATCTGTTGCCGGATGGTACGAAGACAAGGCGGGTCAATTCAACGACCTCGATCCGCTCGCAGCCAATAGCAATCCAGGACTCAAAGAACGTCACTCGCTCGTGAGTGGTGGAAACACCGTCGAACTGCAGGGCAGTCTTCACGGTGATATCTTCAGACAGAACAAACTGATTCTTAACAAGGTGAACGTTCGAGTCCGTCTGATTCGAAGTAAGAATCAGTTTGTGCTCCTATCGCCAGATGAAAAAGCCGATTACAAAGTGGTCATCGAAAGTGCTTCCCTACATGTGCGAAAAGTGAATGTTATTCCAACAGTTCAAATTGCCCATACGAGAATTTTGAACTCTACACCTGCCAAGTACCCCATTACCCGTGTCGAATGCAAAATTTTTTCCATCCCGACTGGTAGTCTTCAGGGAAACCTCGACAATGCCTTCATCGGACAAATTCCCAAGAGAATTATCTTGGGTTTAGTGAAAAACAGTGCCTTCAATGGATCTTACAAGGAGAATCCGTTCTTGTTTCATCATTTCAACGTGAATCACCTTGTGCTATCAGTGGACGGTCGAAACGTTCCCAGTCAACCGCTCCGACCCGATTATGATAAAAAACTCTATGCTAGAAATTATCTCTCTCTGTTAACCACAACAGGACGGTACATGGATGATGCAGGACTGGGAATTGACTATAAATCTTATTCCGAGGGATCGACCTTATACGGATTTGATCTATCGCCTGACCTGGCAGGTGGTGGTGAACATTTTCAATTGACCGAGCACGGTACAGTCCGTATAGACGTTCGATTCAAAGTTCCACTGGAACACACGGTGAATGTGTTTGTGTATGCAGAGTTCCAAAAAATCATTGAAATAGACAATAGCAGAAACATCTTAATGGACTAAAAAAGAAAATGAACACATTACAAATCAGTTCTCTGTTAAGTTCGCATCCCGAGACGAGCAGCAAATTTGGGGGAGTATACGCTTGCGATAGACTTCCAGTAAAGGCTTTACACCAGGCGTATGTTGTGAACTTGGACAATCATTCAAAGCCGGGTTCTCATTGGGTCGCCCTGTATTTCCAACCACGAACATCAAGTGTGTATTACTTTGATTCCTACGGTAATCCAATACGTAATCCTTTCATTAGACAATTTATTTGGAAAAACGCAAAACGACTTCGAGAAAGTCGTGTTGTTATTCAGGGACCTTATACCCAAACTTGTGGTGCCTACTGTATTTATTTTATACTACTTATGATTCGTGGTTTTTCTTATAGCGAATTTCTCGACATGTTCACACCGAGAAAAGACATTAACGATTTTATCTTATTCAATAGACTTAGAGAACATTTCGGTGAACAACTTCGTGAAATTCGAAGAAATCAGCCCGTGGTCTGTTCCACAACCCAATCGTGTAAGGCCTTACTGAGTCTATCACCATCTGATGATAAAGAAAAGAAACAGTAAAAAAAGAAAAGAAAAAAAGACAATGTAAAAATGATGTGATAATTTTTTGTACTTATTCTTTTTTTGGGGAAAAAAGATTAATAAATTCTGGTGTTGGTTGTATAAATATATTCATGTAATATTCACGTTGTCATGTATTACAATTTGTTATTTTTTTCTTGTAGAAAAGAAAAAAATGGATGAGTTATTTTACTCTCTAGTCCATTTTTTTAGATTTAGATAAGTAGAAAATAGTACAATTCCAATTTTTCCCCTTTTTTACACTATTTCTGTAAATTTTTGTAAAAAAGAAAAAATGGTGAAAGGTTTTTTTCCAATTGGTGAAGGGTTAACATTTACTGTAAGAAAAAATGTCCTTTTTTTGATAATTATGCATTAAATTTAGATTCATTCATTCATTCATGTTAAAAAAAAGTCCAATGAGCCATACCATATAATTCATTCATTCACTTATTCATTCATGT
>JAFIDM010125128.1:0-10792 GCA_023159025.1 Thereuonema tuberculata | reverse complement strand
TGGAATAACAGTGTAATAGTACAGTGCGCAGGGAGCATTAGAGAAGGCAGGCGGCAGTTATCTCCCTGCCTTCCGGGTTCCCACTCCTACTGGAAGAAGGTAGACTCTGTGCCAAACGAAAGCCGCTTGGCACATTTCTAGAAGGAACAGGCTGAGGTCCGCTGAAAAAGCAAGACTCAGCAATAGTTTGCAGCCCCGAGGATTTCGTTGCAGCTAAAGAGCGTTCTTCGAATCTTCGAGCTTGCTGCAGACTGAAGCTGACGTTCCCGCCTAGGTTATCTGCCCGACCGGTAATGCTCTTCGAATTATCAAGAGTACAAATTGAACTCTGACCCGCTTCATCGCTTCAGAAAACTGCTATGAACTGTGCATCATCAACGGCAGACACTGAGCTGTTCAGGTGCCTCAGAATGTCACTACAATATTCATCATTAGTGTTAGTGTTGTCTTGTATGTATTATCTATTATGTTTGAAACCCCGGGGGAACGTTGAGAAACGAGAGCTGAGTCAAATGGCGAATGCTCCAGGCCGGTCTCGTGGGCCACCCATCGGTGTCATCAGCCCCTTACGTTAAGCGTGCATCTGCTGAAATGAGCCGGGCTGACCATGATAGCTGCTATTGTGAGAATACCCTGTTCTCAGCTCCTCTGAATGAATCCTGTTTTATTTTCCGAGCTGCTTTCCGACCCTCCATCAAAATGATGGTTCTCTTATGATGTTCTTCCCTGAGAGTTCTCCCTTTGCGTGACTGATTTTCGCAAATGCGCGCTTAACCTTAAGCTCTGTTTACAAAACAGTGATTTCCCCCCTAGCTTTACAGACAATCATCGACTCTTCTGCCCGAGTCTTTATTTCCCATTTTTATAAATGAGGTAAAATTAGGCCCGGCTGCTTCGTTTAATCCTTTCAGATAATCCACTGCGTTAATTCTCCTTAATCTTCCCCTACGTGTACGCTTAAGAACCACAGCAAAAGCGTCACACCTTTTCGATTCTTCATATACAGTAGATAATAAAAAAAAATGAGTTTAGACCCTAATAATGGTTTCCAATTTTTCTGTATTAATTATAAAAGAAGATAAGATTAAAAGATTAAGATTTCAAAAACAAAAATATTCAACTTAAATTGCAGTAGCAGTTTTTGGAAGATAAAAAAGATTTTTGAAAGTATTAAAAATAACACTTTGAGAAATGATGAGACGCAGGTTCCAAACTGAGTTTCGTCATCCGTTCACAAACAAAAGCGGAATTCATCGCAAAGACGATAAGGCGCCAATCCGTGGCATTCCACATTGCTGTCTGCTGACACTCTGTATATAAAAACTGTTGATAAATGTCACTTGACTGTGCTTAATTTCGGTGTTTCTCAATCTTTGGTTTTTATTTGTTTTTCTTTGTTATTCATGTCTGTCTTTGTCCCAAGATCCGAAATCCACGATGTGGGTAGTGGTCTCTTAGGTCTATAAATGTTTAGACTAAAATTTATGACTACACTGCTTCTCGTAGTCCGACAATGCGGCCTCTTTCAAAGACATCCAATTGCCTGTAGAGTCTCCAGGTGCGAATTACTGGTAGTAAACTAAGTTAGATGTAACAGCAACCATCACCCAAATGATCACAGCCAGCGTCTGCGAACTGTTTTGTAGAATGCAGGTTGCGCAGTTGAACTGCGCACTATGACCGCAGTGCATTTTCATTGGCCACAACAATTTAATCATTTGCATCCTTAATAGAATGGAATTTGCACACCAAATTTCGACGTGCTCCCATTATTTTTTCGGTGTGCTTCAATTGTTTTTAGCAAAGAGTACGAAGGATTGCAGTATATTCGAATATTCTTTTTGTTCAACTAGGTTGAAAAAGAAATGTAAAAATTTGTAAATTCTTGCATTAAATGCATATTATTTAATTGTAATTTTAGATTCCAACTATGCTCTGAAGAATATCAAAAGGATGACGGGTTACGAGCTGGTTTTTTTAAAATATTTTTGGTATTTTCCGGTCCCATTCAGTTATATTGTATGTATAATTCTACATTTCTTTTATATAAAATTAAGATAGATGCAGTTAAATAATATTCAGATATTTGTGCTGAAAGTACTTTATACAGTATTACCTCCGAATAACGGACAGTCACGGGACCGGAAGTTTCGTCCATTATTGGGAGGTGTCCGCTTTTGGGGAGGACTACCTTTTTTTAATTTTTTTAGCTTACAGCATGTCATTTAATGAAAAGTTACATACAATCTTAATTAAATTACCATAGTGATATGAGAGAATATGAACAATTGCAAATTATTTACTATATTCCTTTTAAATCAGTGCTAATCCGTTTGTCTTACTTAAAATAATGACAAAATTAATTATGGTATATAGAAAATTAATTTCTAGCTATCCGTTTGATGCCTTAAACGTGTCCAATCCTAAAGTTTGACCGAATTCTCTGGCTTTTTCTTGAAGCAAAACACCACTTATAGGAATGTTCTTTGCATGAGCAGCGCGGAAGCATTTTATGACCACTTCATCGATTTTGCTTGTTTCAGTTTTACGAAACTTCAAATTCTTCGAATTTTCGTTTGAATTCACGAGATTAGAAAAATCTGTGTCCTTTAAAAGTTCATTTATCTGATTCTTCGGGCAAGACACAAAAGCACACTCAGCTTTTCTTTTCAGCAACTTCCAGAACATCAATTTTTTCTTTCAGTGCCAATCTCTTCCTTTTTGACGCCATTTTAATTCGCACTAAATTTAATCAACACGTTTATATGATAGTTTTACGAGGGATTGATATTTGCAAAGCAACTGCAGTGAAAACAAGGGCCTCAGATTCGTGCATTGAATCATGGGACACAGATACATCATGATTCAATGTATCAATGTATGGGGGGGGGGGGTAAACCGATACAATGTATCAATGTGTGGTACACCGATGTAAATACACCCATGATGTGTTTGTCGAAATGTTAATCGAAAAAAAAATTTTTTTTACAGTTAAAATAACTGTCCGCTATTCAGAGTGTCCGCTATTCGGAGTGGATAACATGGAATGTCCTATTGTAAGGGACTGGGACCCGCAATAATGTCCGCTAATTAGAGGTGTCCGCTATTCAGGGTGTCCGTTAAAGGAGGTAACACTGTACTAGATCGAATTTAATTTAAAATAAAGTAATTTGAAATGCTAACTCCTTGAAATATTTTGTTGCTAGTATTAAAGTTGTTCCGCCTTCGGACGGACTACATCCTAGTAACAATTAAACGTATGATTTTCTTGTATTATTGATTTTTATGAATGTTTTCTTAGCAGGCAACAGCAATTTGGCTTACCGTAACCTATGAGGGCTTATCTGAAGAAGAAGGCTTTCCTCCGTGGTCTAATATTGTCGGTGTGGTTGTTGTAATTATCATGCTCTCAATTACTCCTGTTCTTGGAATGTGGGAGATTATAAAAAGAGAGGGATCCCTTATGGAGGTTTGTATATTTTTAATAAATATTTTACGTAGGATCGCCGCTGACCTGTTAGGAGCCTTTCTGCAAAGAATTTTGTCACCTAATTCTTAAAAATCTTCTTCTTCTAGTTCCTTATCCTTATTGGATGTTGGAGATCAATTGTTTCCAGTACACTCTGTCTTTGGCCCTGTGGAAGATTTCCTCCGAATTTATATTGGTCCATTTTTTGATGTCGTCCATCCACTTCTTTCTTGGACGTCCTCTTCCTTTTTCACCGATGATTTTCCCTTCCAGAATAAGTCTTTGTAGCTCAAACTTTGGACCTCTAATCAAATGTCCGCAGTATGCTGTCTTTCGTTTTTGAATTGTTCTTAGAAGGGATCTCTTTTGGCCAGCTCTTTGTAGGACTTCTTCATTAGTTGTGTGTGTTATCCAGCTAACTTTAAGCATCTTTCTTAATATCCACATTTCAAATGCATTAATTCTGTCTTCAACATCTTTTTTTAATGTCCATGTTTCACATCTTAAAAATGTTCGAATTTTTTTTTTTATTGCTAAACAGCACAGTGATTATGACTTTTATTATATTTTGAATGGAAAATTGATTTTTGCAACTTAATTTCGTGGCCCCGTTCTTTAAAGCCTTTGTGCAGTGCACAACTTGCACATCTGCTTCCGCGGCCCTGATTGCATGAGATTCATATATTGCGAACTTATCGGATAAGCTGGATGTCAATCACGAGACATAACAAATATGCTTAGAACGTATCTATACTTGTTTACAGTGTTTGCACTGATTTTGTACAGTACGAATAAAGTTCATACAGGAACAAGAGCTTGAAAAAATCTGAAACGGTGTTTATAACTGTGATCAACGTCTGGCCTGAATGCATGATGCAAGATTGCAGGCAACTTATCTTTCGCGATCGTCAGTCATTTGACTGAACCACTGAACATAAGTGTTCATGACTGTAGGGTTTAACAATTAGATTTTTTATGAAAAAACGGAAGAACCGTGCAGTCATACATTTTTGATATACATTTTTAAGAAAATTGAGAGATCAGTTATTTCATTTTCAGACTGTTCTATCTAATTCGTCTCTACTTGGAATCATTCTTTATTAAAATTAAATTATCCCACTTTACACTTCGGGGCCTTGAAAGGATCGGCCCCAACAATTCACGACCGTCGGCAAAATGTTGGGAGTGGATGGTCAGTAGCTAGAATAAATAGTGTTACAATCAACAGTTTATTTGGTGATGAACGCCACCAGATGGCGGTGTATCTCGCAGGTGGTGTTTGGCATGTTCCCAACATAAAGATTCAATTGTTCTGGGATGAAGACATCATTGTTATCCATCTATAATTAAGAAATTTTATTATTATAGTTTATAATTTATTATTATAATTTATAATTTATTATTATAATTATTATAATTTTATTGCCGTTCTTATTAACAGGTTGTAAACTTAGATTTGATAAGTAACTTAGTTTTTTAAGATATGACATATATATTAGAAAAGGATTTTTTTTCTGCTAATAAAGAGGAATATTTTATTATTTAATTTGCATTAATATAAACCTTTTTTTAGAGCATTTCTTTTAATGATTTCTCTCCATTATTTATTTTGGATTTTAAACTTCTTATCAATCATTAAAGCGGGCATTACGCGGGTGAAAATTGGGTAGTTCTGTGCTGGGAATTCCTGCTGTTTTGCAGTTTTAAAGAAGTGTTCTATTTTCTTGCTGGCTGGTTGGCTGATTTGATAGCAAACAGCGCTCCTGGTGGCAAATTGAAGAACTTTTAAGTCCAGTCGCTTTGTATATTTATACGAAATTACTGACTGTAAAATTGATTGTTTTTCCAATGTTTTCCCTATTATGCATCCAGAAAAAGCAACATTATTAACCAAGTTCGTAACAGAATTTCGGTCTGAAAATTTGAATCGGGTAACGCTTGAAATCTCGAAAAATATCGTTGTTTGTGAGATTTCACGAGAAACATCGAACTTGATAACAAAGGAATGATGTAATCTTTATATTTTACGTGATGCACAATTTTCAATCAGTTTTTTGTAGTATTTGTCCGTAAACATATTATTTTTTATTGGATGTAAGAAAATGTTATTTATTATTTTCCTAGTTTGATAATTTATCATTTAAATAAAATAGATGAACTTATGAAATTTTACTTTTTGGCACTACTGATAATAGTAAAATGTAAGATTGAGCTCCAACTAAATATACGTAAACCAAAACTAACCTTTAATAAATTAATACTTCATAAGTTAAGCGGAATGCTAGCTGGGAATAATTGTTCACTCTTTATTCTTGATTTGTTTTTTGATTTTTTTTTAATTTAGTGGTCATTGTCTTGTTCGTTTGTCCGTTCGTATATTATCGTCCTTCACTGATTTGTCGGACGAGTCGGACAGATGAGAGTAACTCAAATTCTCCGATTCCTAGTACAAAAACCAAAATTAGTTCAGTGAATTTTTGTTTAGTTATATGCGTTCTTTCTCCTTTTCATGTATGAACTAAATATATTGTTAAATAGTCATCTGAAGTGGTACTATTAGGAATCTCAGAATTAAAAAAACAAAAAATAGATAAAAAAGTTATTGAAAATTTGTCTGCACCTTTGTTTCCCATTGGGAGAGCAAGATTTCGTTGAGTACCTTTCAACGCATGCGCAAACACACTCCCCCATTGTTGTGGACGAGTGCTGCTATCTTCGTGTTGAGGTCGGAAACTTTTCAGCCCATCCTCGTATTTATATAATATATACGAAACACTCAAGCAATAACGAAATTCTCAGAGTATCAAAATTCTGTAATTTATAAGGACATATCAATCCTCCTATGTAATTTTCGTGTGTTCCTGTACATCACGCACGGAAAGTAGATAATCATAGATTATCGATTACTACTATCAAGTATTCTCCGAAGTACAGTGCCATCTATCGCACAGTGTTGTAACTAATCCAATGTTTCTGCAGAACAATTTTTTTTTTTTAATCTTATATCTTTAAACTGTCTACACATTATTTTTGTATTATTTTATTGTTATAATTATTTTTATATTATCAACATCTTATTATTAATTTTATATTATAAATTTATTTTTACGATATTTGTTGTTTTTTAATTCTATTTTTATTTTTAAATTTATGCATTTCAGTAATAAAGTATGTGTTTCAGCTTTTTTTAATATTATAAATTGAATCAAACAATTTTTGGTCTCTTCCGCATATTTAGTGGCCCTGAAAAAGGCCTTTTTATTATTTCGTGAATTCTAAGAAACAGCCACTACAGAGGTTAATCTGAAAGAGATTCACAGCTTTCATCGAAATCACTTTCGTCACTGGAATCCGAAGATGTGATGAGAAGGCGTTGCCCTCGATTCTCAATGAGATAATCTGATTGCCAGCAGGAGTCTTCTACCTGCAATACATGTTTGTAAGCTGCCATCCAATTATCTGAAGATACATTTTCTACAGCTGCTGCGGTGAGATTTTCAATTTCACTGAGTTTAAAGGTCGTTTTGTACTAACGTACATATTCCTTTACTTGCGCCCAAATCAACTCGATCGGATTGAGATCACAATGATACGGTGGTAATCGTAATACTGTGTGTCCGTGAGCTGATGCTAAGGTATCGATCACATACTGCATTCTGCCCATTTTGTAATGCTTTACAATGTCATATAGCTCTGCTTTCAACATATTTACGTCATGAGGGATTCCTTGGTGAGCTAAACATCCAATCATTTCTGCTTTTCTGTTGTTGCTTGTTGGGGCCTCTTCAATTTCCACGGAGTGATATGACGAATTATCCATTACAATAACACAATTGGAAGGAATATTTGGTAGTAATTGTTTCTCAAACCACTCTTTGAAGCAGACGCCGTTCATTTCATCATAGTAATTTGCTGAATTTGTCTGAGATCGAAACAAAAGCATACTCTTAAGACACAAATCCGCTGCTGCTTCCAGCGTGGCATAAAATAAGCCGCTGCCCTTTGCCGAAGGGTATTTCCGTCCACGGATACCGCACTGATCACTGTGCTATTGTCAGTCTTTGCCGGTGTGAGCATTAACCCAAGTCTCATCCAGATAAATAACTATTTTTCCCTTCCTAACGTACCTATTTGATTTGCCTTAAATATCTGTGTCGATAGGCTGTAATATCAGGCTTTTCGATGTGAAATTGCCTCATGTCAATTCTTCCGTACTTCATTCCTAGTTTCACATAAAGAATTTTTCATAATGATATTTTGCCTCCCGTGAATCCAATTTTTGATTGTAATTTTGAACGAATTTTAAAAATTGTTGGATAATCATTCTCTTGAAAAATTTCACTCACCGTGACTCTGACAACAGATAAATCAAATTCATCTAACTCCAAAATAAAGGATGTGGT
The DNA here is from genome assembly GCA_023159025.1 of Thereuonema tuberculata. Taxonomy (NCBI): domain Eukaryota; kingdom Metazoa; phylum Arthropoda; class Chilopoda; order Scutigeromorpha; family Scutigeridae; genus Thereuonema; species Thereuonema tuberculata. The sequence goes on along the minus strand of JAFIDM010125128.1, from coordinate 2,920 downwards.
CTTCTTTTTCCTGGCGTTGAAAATGAAATCCCGCCATCGTGTTTCGTTTTTCCCTCGTTGACAACTCTACAAACCGTCGAATTTGACAAATTTGTTGCGATAGCAGTTTTTTTTATTAATTCATTAATAGACATTCCATCGCCCTCACAAAATATTGAAAAACATTCCAAATTATACCTCTGGATTGGCTGTGTAAGGTCAGACCTTTCTTACTAACGCACACTTGTTCTTCAAACGCCGCCATTTTATCTGATACTATCGGCATTCACGATTTCCAGGAATAACTAAAGGATCCCCTTATTCCTGTTTTTATCATATAATCTTCTTTCCGTGCGTGACGTATATTTAGACCAGGGGGATTTTTACATCATATAGGATGTTTCAGTGAAAAGTCTCACTTTAAAAAAAAAAGGTCATTCGTTCGACTTAATAACTAAACAGTAACATAACTACTTGTTAATGAGAGATTAATAATGGGAGAATGACTTACAATCAAATCAAGTGATGAAAGTGTTCCCCTTCCATTCTTGACACTTCCTCACGTACCACCATGTTTTCTGATACATGCCTCAAAATGCTGTGTCGATATTGTTTTTCATTCGTGGTGTTTTCCAGGAGATCTAAATCTTTCTTGTTCTGTTTTTATAGACTCTCTGTCCTTAAGATAGTCCCATTAAAAGTAGTCCACTGATGTCAAGTCTGGAGATTTGGAGGGCAATGGTTTCTTGAGATAACAGGGTCCATGAAGAAGCTGTCGATGAACGCCATGAACTGATTGGAAGTGTGGCATGTGGCACAATCCTCTTGGAAGTACCCCTGAGCAAAATTGAGATCGTCTATTTGCTCCACGAAGGCCATGAAAATGTCCTTGTACACATCAGTGTTCAGCCTCTTTAAGAAAAATGATCCAATAAACAATATCGACACGGACATTGTTGAGGCATGTTTCAGAAAACATGGTGAATGTTGCGTAAAAGTGTCTAGAAGAGGGGGGGGGAAACACTTTCAGCACTTGATATGGTTGTAAGTCATTATTCTATTACTAATCTGTCATTTAGACTTAGTTATGTTACTGTTTGATTGTATTCTGTTTTGTTTGTGGGATATGGAAATCTGAAGTTCACATCAAATGTCATGGTATATGTTGGTCTCTTAATGGGGAACATGGAACAAATTTACAGCATCAAAGTCCCGTTTCTGAACTATTTACAAAATCAGCAAACAATGTGAAGAAAATAATAAACGTGCATGTATACAAATTTCTGAAAAGAAATTAAAAATGTGCGTAAATAAACAAAGTATCTCGGAAATCTGGGACAGCTGTTTCAGCCTTATTGCGTTTCTTGGTCAAATTTAACATTGCTAATAGCTCAAAGTGCATGACAAAGTTGAGGTTGTCAATTCAGCTCCCTGAAGTGGTCCTCAACAATATCAACACCACAACGAAAAAATACCGTGCATCACAAGGTAAATCTGGCCTACGACGCCAAATAAGGTTGAAATAGCTGTATCAGCTTATTCCCGAGCTAATAGCTTAGGGCACGAGAGCCTAAAGATTTTAAATAATGAATAAGCCTATAGTATAGGCTTATCCTGAATCCATTGGACATGGTTTGATATGATTAAAATTATACTCCATTCATTGAATCTGTGAAAACAAGCGATCACAGTTAACCAATCTTATCACTAGAGTTATTGCTTGGTCGCGTCTGGAATATCGTTGTAAATTACTTCCGGTTTACATTCTATATGTCCTCGGCCGATGTTTTATTTTTATTAATTTGTTTTCAATATTAAGAATATTTTTATTTATTTATTTATTTTCAACTTCATAAAAATTTGTTTTTAGTCGTCCATTTCTGTTATCGATGCCGGCTGCTCTCTTTTCTTGCCTGGGTTTCAAATAATGGGCTATGCTTAGTGGTACGCGAACAATATTGAACGCTGAATGAGATGAAATACCTGCTGTTTCAGCTGTTTGACAACAGAGATAGACGACTTGAAATAAAAAAATAACATTCCATTTCTCACGATTCACTCTTCAAAGTTTTGTTGACAAAACAAACAATGATGTGTGTTCAGCAACCGTCTTGTTCAGAACCATGTTGAAAACGGAAATATGCGGAGTAACTAATGCTCAATCGTTTACCATATAAGGAATTGTCACGTATCTTCACAGACTTGAATGAATGAACTACAATCCGATTCAGGCAATATAATTAAATAAATCGGATTTAATTCCAGAAAAACAAAAATTCCTATTGCTAGCATTTATTAGATATTGTAATTATAAAGTAAATATAAGTGCTGCATAAAACAAGAAATTTTAAGAAATAAGCATTTAGGAAAGTAAGCATTAAGGTCTTTCTAACTTCTTGTCAATTGGTTATCTTCCTTTTTTTTGCTTAAAGAGACTCAACGACGCCTTATCTCCTATCTCAAGATCCACAATTGAATCGAGTGAAATCTCGGACGAACAAAAATCTATTACTTCTGCTGTGTCTGCACCAACTGTAAAAACTGACAAGTTACCTAAAGGGATGAAACACGTTTCTGCAAGTGATACAGCCGTAGGCAGAAGTCCAGCATCTGATGCCAGCAGTCCAAGATCAGCAGTGATGATGAATACAATAGCAACTGGAACTGCTTCATCAAAAACAATGGTGATTGTTCACAGTGCAACACCTTCAGGACTAAGAGCAAATGTCTACAAAAAAGGAGTCAAATGATGAAAACAGGGCGTCTGAAAACTGTAAACAAGACTTTATTTTTCCTCAGTCCACATTTTCTTAAAGTCGTTTCTGTATGTAACATAATATGGAACCATAACTTTTGTCATAAAGATAATAAATTACGTAAATTTTAATTGTACGTTTTGAAAATTGTAAGTACAATATTTAACAGAAACTAAAATGAACGT
>JAFIDM010125127.1:0-10793 GCA_023159025.1 Thereuonema tuberculata | reverse complement strand
ACTTGCGGGATCCCATTTCAATTAAAGCGCAAGCCTCCATTTAATTGACTTATTCTGACTCTAACCCCATACTATTCAAAATTGACAACTACTATTCAACTAAAAAAATATTGACATCTTCTGAAACGTATATTTGAAAGCGCCAAGTAGGATACGAGGCAAAAATTTAATTGCCTAATTGCCAAAGCTTTACAGAGTTATGATTACCCGAGTTCTATACTTAAGATAAAAGAAGACAAAAGTTTACATCAGAACAACTGAATTCTTTAAAAAAATATGTGCAAAATACTGTTAATTTTTCTGACTAATGATACAAATTGTGTTACATCTATAACAGTACGGCTTTAGTACGGCTAAATGGTTATTACGAATGCAAAAAAAAAATCATCTATCTATTTCTTCTACTCGTATTCTACTTCTTTTCTGTTTAAAATATCATTTCGTAAATTGCTAAAAGTTCACTTTGATTTAATATTTCCTTCAATGAAATTATACTGAAATATTTAAATAAACAAATTCTGAAATATAAAATTAATTTTTATTTTGATCTAAAAGAAAATGATGACATTATCCACCTAACAACAATCATAAGATTTTTTTTGAAACAGAATCTCAACGTATTTTCCATTAGTGACAATAACAGAAACGATTCAAATTCAACGCATTGTCAACGTTTTGAGCAAATCCTATAAACAAAGCATCAACGCATCATCAAGAAAGCGTATCTTTTGTTTGTTCAAGCAACTATTGACGTCAAACAAGGCCACACAGAACAATAGGCAAACATTAAAAACCATGGAGATTCATCTTGCATATCTCTGATGATAAAGTTTATATTTAAAAACCTCTGAAAATGAGATTAGGGTTGTTGTGTTTTCCTAAACAAAGAAGAACAAAAAATAAACTCAATTTTATAACTACTTTAAGTTTCTAAAAACATCGGCAGACACCGAAAAAAAACAATCCGATAGAAAGGAAACTTCACATCCAAAAAACTTTCGACCATACTTTAGTATCATGTAATTAGACGATACTAGCAGAAATGGGTTCTGAGAGGCAGATTTCAGTGACAAGAGGGCAGAACGGGAAGATAGAGGATTGTCAGAGCAGCTGTTACAACACCAGATTCGTCGCTATCAACCATCCAACGTGTGACCAATACTGAAGTGACCACTCGGAACATTAGTAGAAGACTAGGTGAGCAAAATCTATGCTCGCGGTGCCCGTTACGCCGCCTACCAATGACCATTACACACCGTCAGAGTGGCTGAAGTAATGCCGGGCAGGATCAACATGGAACTGTGCTGATTTGGACGAATTGTTTTCAGTGACGAGTCCCGTTTTGAACTGAGCCCCGAAGAACTGAGCTCCACATAAGTCTGGAGACCGCCCGGACATCGTCAGGATCCCGCTCTTATTGTTGCATGCGACACGGCCCGACAACAGGGAGTTATAGTCTGGGGCGTCGCGTCGTTTCGTTTGATAGCCGGACCTTTGATAGTCCTCCGTGTCACCCTCACAGCACACTGTAGATTGCAGAAATTCTACGAGCCGTTGTGTTGCCGTTCCTTTGGCTGCACCCCGGGCTTACTTTTCAGCTCCCGGCCACACACGGCACGCCTCTCTATGTTCGTCTTCGTAGTTGCGACACACTTCCTTGGCCAGCCAGATCGCCAGATTTCTCTCTTATTGAGACATTTGGGATGTAATGGGGCGTCGCCTGGGACCATCCCAGAATGTCGACAAATTAACCCCCCAATTGTTAAGAAATCCCGCAGAACACCATCCGCCAACTGCATCAGTCAATGACACGTCAGGCAACAGTTTTTATCCAGGCCAGAGGTGGAACAACACCTTGCTGATCTGCTAACTTTATGCTCTGTCTGTTCAATAAATCATCCAATTGTTCTCCAATTCTTACCATTTCGTTTTCGGTATATGTGCATTAAACGTACCAAATTTTGTCTCAATTGGATAATTCCTTCTTGGTGCATTGACTTTTTTTTATAAAAAAGTATATTTTAGTAATGGAGTCAAACTCAAAAGACAACAAAGGGTGAAACCAAATTGTTTAAAAGATATTACTTTATATAACTTAAGAAACAAATCAGCGCATATCTAAATAAAATTGAAATTGCCTCTCTGTTTTAGTTATGGGGAAGAAATTGAGATCGGCCGTTTCGTGTTTCTACGGACTCGTCAGCCCAATCCCTTCCCAATTCCTTTCCATAACCAAAACAGAGAGGCAATTTCACTTTTATTTAGATATGTGTTGGTTTGTTTCTTAAGTTATATGATTCTACAGCACGTTAAATATTTTTGATATTTAAGGCAAGCAAAGGAAGGGGTTTGGGACCCTTTCTTCAATGATAATGTCCTGATCCCCCCCCCCCCCCCGTCCAACTTCCCTCAAACTTCCTTACATACACTTTCGAAAACTGTACATTTTATAGTAAGACTTCTATCATAATAAACTAATACTCTTGACAAAATATAGGATAACTATATGTTTCGATTTTCTTTTTTTTTTTATTGAGGGGATGAATTTTATTGAAAGGTTAAGGATTATAAAGGTCATAAGAAGGAAAAAACAAAACAGACGAAAAGTAGGATAAACAAAATACACGTATTGTATTCTTCTTAGATAATATTGGATAAGAAACTTTAAATCCCATCACTTTAAATTACAAATAGGTTTCTAAAGAAAAATGTATATGTAAAAGATATCAAAACTCTTGTTCTATCTTATCTATCTAGTGATTGAAATCTACTTTCCTGGCCTTCCTGCCTTGATTATGTCAAGTCTTTGATTATTTCCGGTTTCTTTCAAGATTTCGGGCCACTTTTGTAATCTTATAATCTTATACGGATAATGCTTCCATATGTAAGGATACTGCTTCCATATGGTCCCGACATATGGAGCTGAGATTGACAATCGACTCTTTATTTCCTTGAGATATAATGCGGAAACGGCGATAATGTGACCCTTATTTAATCCTTTTCTTATTTATTTGTCTTTATCGTTGATTTCCTCTTTTCTTATTCTGCTGGCAATGTGCCTATATCTACACTTTTACAGATGTTTTTTGAAGACAAAATATATTCAAAGATGATCATTCATGGAGAGAAATGGCATTTTAACTTCTAATCCTTCTTACATGAGGAGTGTGAATTTCAGCAAAAATATCATTTTATATTTGAGTATTTTTGTGTTTTTTTTTTTTTTTTAACTTCTTGAAAATGAATGTTGAATGGTGGGTGACGTTATATGCAAGATCTGTTCAGACCTGTAACTTGTTTTTATAAATCTCTGTTGCTTCCTTACTTAGTTCATTAACAAACTCGAAGACTTAATGGGTTCCTATGGAATGACAAGTAAGAGTTAATTATCATTCCATAGGACTAGGAAAGGCCATAGGCAGAGGCATTGTAGAATCTTGAACCTTGCACCGAATAAGCCGCAGTACTTAAGACTGCTCACAGGCTGCCATTTACATTGAAGTTTCCAGATTACAGCTTTGTTGTAAAGGGACAAACCTAACCTTTTCTTAATATCACCCTCGATCTTTGGTAACATTCGCGCTGAATCATTTCTCATGGCTTTCCATCTCAACTTCCATCTGTAGTTTGAAGTCTGGAATTTTTCAATTTTTTCTTCAGTTTTCGTTTGTTCATCAGAAGGCTATTTTTCTTACTGACTTTATTCCTAATTTCTCCCTTTAGGTTGTCGAATTCTGATGGCGCTATTCTTGACATTTGTCTAACAGTCACTGTTGTAGATGTTACTTTTTTCATTGCACAACAATTGTCTTGATTATAATTTCCGACGAATTGTCTTGATTCTTTCAACTTTAATCATATTTTTAGTACTTCCAGTAATGTATGAATGCTTAACATCTTTATTCTTAGTTCACAATGTATGTTGGCCACTGGTGGTTAGAGTCAACTAAACAACTAGCAGCCTTTGCAGCCGTATCAGTTGAATTGCAACGGGGTGTAGCACTACAGTTTTCTGAATGGTTAAGAAGTTCCACAGAGGAGTTTTCACGTACAGAAATAGATTCATCTTTTGGCACAAGTAATCCACTTGTTACATAAATAAGGATATCAATCTGCTGCAGCGTTCTTGCGATAACTCTTTTTATCCACGATGTCTCTTCTCTGTCTTAGTCTTTTCATGTTTCCTTCTCTAATCAGAACTGTTCGAAAAGTAAAATCGAAAGAAATCATCCCATTAAATTAAAAACGTATTCTGATAAAAATATAGGTGCCATAAACATATTGAAACTTATAATTTGTAGAACTGTGCAAAATGACATCTATAATAGCTAAAAAGAACGATTTAACGAGTACAGCAATTTAAGATGCCAAACAAAAAAATAGTGCACAAAGAGAATTCGACTACTTCACTATCCGTATTATTTCCCGAAGAGTACAGCTACCCAAAACAAAAATAAAATGAACGTTAATAAAAAGAACTACAGCATAGTATTCGTTGAATTTGTATTGCTTTTAAAACTAAGATCGTAATAACTCTTCACGGCCTGTACATCGCGAAAATCAATGCTCTTTTGTGAGATGAAATTCATGGAGAACTTCAAAAATATATATGGGTTGAGGGGCCAACTCTCAAACGTTTTCGAGATATTTGACATTGTTTTCATCGATTTTCGAGTATTAGCTCATTAACTTCCTGTTTGTATTCTAAGAAACAATTGATGAGGTGCAGTGCATTAAAGCGTTATTCTGGGATGTAAGGATCGTACGTTCGGTTCTGCTCGGAGGACAAGTATCTATTTATTTATTTTTAATGATTATTATTATTTATTTATTTAATATTTCTTCTTTTTCTTTTTTGTTTTTTTAATCTTTTTTCTCCATTTGCTTTCTTTTTTTCTCACATTAATGTGGGTTTTTTTTACTTTTTTTCCTGATTACGTTAGAAATATTAGTGGAAAAGTAATATACAAGTAGACATAGATTAGAAATAAATAATTTTCTTCTGAACTTCTTTTTTATTAGAAATACTTAAAATTATTAAATTTAAAATAAGACACATATATAAACATAAAAACAAAATAATGTAACTAAACCTTTTTTTTCTAATCTTGTCTTCCTTCTTTCCTAAACTAATACGCTTTTCTCTTGACATTTTGTCGAGTATTCAATGATATTAACAAAAAGAAAAATAAAGAAAAAGACAAGATGAAAAAAAAAATAAAATAGTAAAGTTGCATATTTTTATATTTGTCTTATTTTATATTTAATAAATAAAAATATTTCAAATAAAAAATAAGGTAGGGAAAATATCATTAATGTATTTCTAATCGTATATTACTTTTTCACCTAATATTCCTAACATAATCAGGGAAAAAAACCTAGGCCTGTATTACATTAAAGAAAAAAGAAAACAAAAGGGGGAAAAGTTGAAAAAAAAAGAAATTAAATACATAAATAATAATAATAATTATTAAAAATTGAAAAAAAAAATCGCACCCTACGAGAATCGAACGCAAGATTTTTACATCTCTCGACCAACGCTTTTACCCAGTGCATCACAACAACCCTTAGAAAATGAACAGGAAGTTAATTACCTAATAATTACCGAAAATCGATCAAAACAATGTCAAATATCTCGAAAACGCTTGAGAGTTGGCCTCTCAACCCACATACATTTTTGAAGCATTCCATGAGTAGCTTCATCTCACAAAAGGGCATTGATTTTCACGATGTGGAAACAAGTATTAGTATTAAAGAAACTCGTTGTTAGAGAAACCAACAACATAATGCAATGCAGGGACTACAATCTACCGTATTGTCCGGCATATAAGACGACCCCCAATTTTTCCAATTAAAATATAGAGTTTGGGATATACTAGCCGTATAAGACTACCCCTCTTCCAATGCACACCAAATAAAAGTTAAAAAAACATCAGATTTGATTTCAATATTGTAATTTTAATTCAAATGCTTATGACATGCAGATACTTAGCAGGAAAACTGTCACTTATAACATAACGCTGTTTGTCATCAAACATATAAACATAAATCAATGCAAGTGGATTAAACTTTTCCTTTAAAAGCGATGTACCTTACCGGCGATTGGCTGGTTGTATACAACGCCTGCTTGGATTGGTCAGCTCTCCCTGTCTCCAAGTAACTATAGCTTTGTTTATTCTGGTGCATTATTTTAATGCTACATTTTTTAGAATTTCACTAAAATCACAGTATTTCTTAACTGTAGTCTTGTTTATTCTGTTCTCGCTCTATCTCTTTTTTCCATACCCCGGGTGTCCCGGACGCCTGCAGTTGCTCCGTCCTTCACTTACACCTTCCCGGTGAGGCGCCCCCTCACCTCGTCATCGGGACCGCGTTAAGTCACTTCTTTCCACGAATCCTGGTGAGTGGATTTTCTTCTACCGTACTTGTACAGCGCCGTCCTTGCTGCTTTCATACGGTTGCCGCATACGGTGGGGATGCGGCCGCGGCCGTTTTTGAGCTCCACTCACCATCTCCGGCGACCGCAGATTCTCCAGTCCGGCTCATAAGTTTCAGCACCCGCCGTATAAGACAACCTCCGACTTTTGAGAAGATTTTCCTGATTTAAAAAGTCGTCTTATACGCCGGACAATACGGTATGTCAAAACGAATGATAAAAAAAAAAAACTATGAAAGTAGTGGAAAAAATACTCCATACCAGTGATTCTCAAAGGGTGTATCATAAGAAAAAAAAACAACAAAAGTATTTTTGTTAAAACGGAAAAAAGAGAATAAAGTAGATATTAAATATTTTCAACATTGTCATTTATAAACGCAAGAGATATTAGGTGTGCTGCCGGCATACAAATAAAGTTAATTTCCATTTCAGTTAATCCACAAACTTAATTAAAAGTCAGTAAAAATCAATTTGGATTCCTGTAACTTACTGTTTATTTATATTTTACTTTTCAATCGACTAACACTTACCTCCAAAGCCCATTATTATCGGACCCACGTACATTAGGACATTCAAGGAAGATTCAGTTTTAGTTGAGCCTGTTTTGGCTTGAACTTCCTGATCAGCTAAAGTTTGAGCATAGTAACCTGAAAGAAAGAAAAGGAAAAGTTGTTCAGGTTAAGAACAATAGACATTGAAAAATATAAAAACATTGTACAACATATCATTTAATAGATCAAAGTGGAGTGAGTATAAAGTAGAGAAATATCGTATTTCCATCGCATGATACAGAACAGAATACATGCTACAGAATGCACTGACGTAGAATTAGAAATTTAAAGAATGTTTAGTGTATTTCACATTAAAGAAACATATTTCCAGTGTAATAAATAATATTAATAAGCAATATTAATAAGAAGAAGTGTACCACTTAAAAAATTGTCCTACACACGGGAAAATTTTGTCATAGATTTTAGTCGGTACGATGGTTTTCAAAAAATTGGTTAAGGAGCTAAAAATACCCTCTAGTATATAGTGAAGGAGTTAAAGATTAGGAAATTTATTAACAAGAGTAGTTCCACTGCTTTAATCAAATCATCCTCAGAAATGTAAATTTAATATTTCCACTATCTATGCCATACTATCCGGATTAACTGGTCATTGGAATAAGACTCTTGTATTTAAAAAAAAATCACTGATTACAATCAATTGTTAGAAAGCTAAATCAAAATAAAGATAGCAAAAAAAGAGCTTTGTGAAATAATATTTATAATTTTTTTAAGCTAAATTTTCAGTAACTTTTGTATATGTGCTATATCTCTTCCCGTGCCTTTTTCTAAAAGCTTTGAACCATCGAATAGAGCTTCTTAACATTCCCCAGTTAAAATACAAAATTCATGCCTTCTCACTATTCAGAACTCTGTAATCTGATAAAGGATAGAATTCAAGGTAAGGCAGAAGGAAGCCACATTGAGATAACTATCATCGAAAAGTATAAGTGTGGTAATAGCCAGAATTTACGTTCAGTTCTAAGCACTGAGGTCTGGTCTGTATAGAATGATCATATAAAACTATATTTGAAACACATTAATTTGGGAACTGCAGGAATGAAGTCACGAGATTTTATCTATTAGCAAAACCCCTTACATTAAAAATCTTTGTTAGACTTACTTTGAATTGATTTTATTGTAGCTTTTAATACTAATTTTATTGTAGTTTTCCTTTACTAATAGATGACAAAATATATGCGTATCCTTTATTAGTACTAGAAATAAGTCTTATATTGGCTTCCGGTACTTAAATAGAAAGGAGAATCGAAATAGTAAGCTAACTTTAAATAATAATGATAATTTGTCACCTAGTTTAACTCCAGAGCATTTATTAGAGTCTAACACTTGTTTATAACATTTTTCATTAAAATTTAAATCACAGATCTCTACGTGCTTCTTTTTTATATGTATTTTTAATATCTAAAAACGCTATTACTGAAATATTAACTATTTTTATTGATGTATGATGTTATTTCAGTTGACTTAAGATTTTTGAATTCCCTTGGAATTTGTTTTTTGTGTTGCTTCTTCAACAACTGTTGATTTGTAACATTAGGATAATATAAAAGTTTTGTAAATTAAAGAAATAAAATCAATAATCTAACGTCAAACAAAAATAAATAACATAACTATCTCAGTTTCCAGTATTGAAAAGAATATAAAACATGTTTTAACATACATGTAAGGGAACGCTACCCTAAATGACCTACCTAGGGTTTAAGTTTTCATTAAGCTTGTTAATGCAAAAAAAAAATACTTTCAATGGATCTGAAAGAGCAACTTATTGGTAAATAAAGGTATGAGTTTGAAAGGATATATTTTTAATTAGAAAATGGATAAATAAATTCCCAAACACAGAAAGTGCATTTAGGCCACACTGGATAGCAGATGTATCCAAAATGACCTATCGTTGGAACAAAGAAACACTCTGATTACATTCTTAAAGTTAAGATACTTTCTGGCACTTTCTAGACGTAGAAAAATCTTCTTTATCGTTCTTTGTTAAACCAAAGTTTCATAATACATTTCTTCATGAAAGTAGGTGGCACAAGCAATGCACATGCGCATCATCACAACTTCCTTTGCAGATGAAACCAGGATTCTTTTCATGCAAACTTTCTTGATTTCTTCGGAATAAATTTCCTGGGCACCCTTAGGCCTTTGTTGTTTTTAATGCTACACCTTTGTTTCTATCTTCGTTGGAAAATAAGAATGTTTTCAATACAACTGTCCTCCTATTTCTGTCAATAACATGTGGAGTGTTTTTGATTGGGGTTGGGAGTAAGTCAGAAAATGTGCTCGTATTACCATGTAACTTTTCATCTTCAGATCAATGTTCTTCATCAGAATAAATCAAGGTTGCTTCAATAGAATCAGTCTCATCCTTGAAGCTATCATATTTGATCTTGTGCATTTGTGGAGTTGATAAACCTGAAGTTCCAGGCTTTGTAGAAGATGTAACCTGAGATTGTGCTTGTTCTGGAACTGATAGATTAGAAGATGTACTTGATTTGAAGGCTTCTTTAGCAATTGCATTCGGATTGTAGAGATACGAACCTGTGGCTCTGAATCCTGGTTGTAAAAACATGAAATAAATCACACGTACCCTCTAACACTACAACACATTTCAAAAAGGCTAAAAATAATAAAACGTTGAGTCATTAAAAAGCAGTCTAAACATCTATTTACAGGAAATCTATCAATTTTTCAGACCAACTTCAACTAATTATTAAAAACAGATACTTATCCGCACAAATTAGTTGCGGCTACTTTCAGTGAACGTATGAAAGGAATATTCCTTTTTAAAAGGAATTCGAGCACTAGCTCTGGCGTGAGATTGCATCAGCCAAGTCGGACACACATTTCTTATATACATCCACCATCTTTTCTACCATCATCTTTTCGATTCATCGCGTACTACAGTGTTTCTCAACCTGTGGGGCGCGCCCCCCTAGGGGGGCGCGAGCATATCGAGAAAAATTTTTATATAAAACTAGATTTGGAGGTTTTTTTTTGATCGAACAAATAGGCTTGGAGGTTTTTTGTTTTTTTTTTTTGGTTGAACAGATAGGCTTGGAGGTTTTTTTTTTTTCGGGGGGCGCGATGAGAGTTGTGATTGAAAATTGGGTCGCAAGTACTAAAAGGTTGAGAAACACTGGCGTACTAAAAGAGATTAGACTATATTGAGTCTTAGGCCATATTGAATAATCTACTATACAAGTAATCTACTATGTTACGTCAAACCTTCTGTTAACGATTTAAAAAACATTTATTACGTTATGTAATGAATGTAATGAATGTTGAATCCTCATTTATTAGCAATACTCAAATGCTTTGAACTCTTACGAAATAATAATAATAATAATAATAATAATAATAATAATAATAATAATAATAATAATAAACAAAACAAAGAAACTTATGTCCCAGGTTAGAAAGATATTCAAGTACATAAATACTCGCCCTTCACATTCAAATCATCATAACCAGGTTCAGGAACATCTCGACACACTAAAACAAAAACTCAGTGCACTTGCAAAAAGATTACAAAGATACAAACAGTGCACTCTGCGCAAACAACAGAACAACACTTTCCAAAACAATGAGAAAAAATTCTACAGATCCCTTACATCTTCCTCTATTGCAACTAACACAAACACTCCCAACAGCGAGGCTTTACATGAATACTGGTCGTCTCTGTGGTCAAACCCTATCCCCCACAATGATAAAGCACCATGGATAACAGAGGAACAGCAACTCACTGAACACTTACCCTGCATGTCCTTCCATGAGATTACTCTCGCAGA
>JAFIDM010125126.1:0-11311 GCA_023159025.1 Thereuonema tuberculata | reverse complement strand
AGTAAATTAACTTGACCGAAGTATATTACTAAATTAAAAAGAAACGTACAATTAACATATTATAACTATACTTCCAAACTTTTTTTTACGTAAATGTTTTGGAATATTCTTTCCAAAACCCACCATTATATAATTAAATTTGATTCAGAAGACGCTTCATAACGAGGAGATAATTTACTCTCCTCTGAATTTACTTATTAGTTAATATAAGTCGATTACAAAGTTTTAATATTTAATTTTGATTTTACTTATAGATTTTAGATGTAAATAATACCATATGTTCAGAAAAAAGCCCAAATAAACTGCGAGGAAGATCCATTGTATCCTTCACTCAAAAGGAACTTTGTCCATTGGCTGTTACCGTTTTCATTGTATCTTTCTCTGCATTGGGAGGACTCTTATTTGTTGCACTGACATCAATCACTTATATGAAATATAATCATCATATTAAAGTCTGGATGTATGCCCGAGGAATCTGTGCTTGTCTCACAGCGGTTAAAGAAGAAGAAGCCGATAGAAATAAGAGATTTGATGCATTCCTATCTTACAGCAGCAAGGATGAGACATTTGTTGCTGATCATCTTCTACCAGGGTAAGACATTATTTTAGCAGTAAATCATTTATAGTAAATATCACAGTTAAAGTAGTTTAATAGAAAAGCCTTAAAATTTACATACAATACTAAAAATGCGTTGCGACTTTTGTCATATTGATTTGTAAATGTGGATTCGTAGATTGGACTTCTCGGGATGCTTTTATCAATAGCTCTAAGGTAGAACATTGACGTCATTAAAATATTATATAAATTCTATGTATTTATTATAGTGACATTACTTAATAAAAGTATTACATTGTTTTATGTTACTATACACTAATTCACGATAAACATAATATCTAGTATTATTAATCCTAGCTATTGTATTAATTGATCCATCCTAATTGCTATTAAAGGGAGACAGGGCTATTAAAAGGGGCAGCTAATGGAACCTATGTTTTGACTGTTTAATTTGACCTTATGTATTTTTTCATAAAGATTAGAATTCTTGGAAAAATGAAAAACACCAGAACAAGATATGAAATAAAAATCTGTTATAAAATTTTTTATTCAAATATTAAACATGTTTAATAAATTACTATACAAAAAAACCTTATTAAATATAAAAAAAAACATTATTACAAACTGTAATACATATTTTAATTTCATGAAGTTAAAAATAAATACATTAATACAAATTTATATATAAATTAATTTAATACAAAATTAAATAATAATTTTAATAAATTTAATACAAAAAATAATGTTGGTTAACTATAACCTGTGACAAAAAAAATCGAAGCAGAATAAAGGTAGCGTCCAATTTGAATGAAACCTCTAAATACCATTTAGATGAAGAGCATTGGAAATTATTCAAATTTCGCAGTGAAAAACCAATTGTTTTAGAAAAAGAGTAGCATCCTTGTTACATTAATTAATACTGAGTTTCAGCCGCCTCTGGCTGCTTTGCACATTGATACACGACATAGCAAGGAGTGAAACAAAATCCTAATGTTGTCTTCTCGCAACCCAAGCGAGGTTTGCTGAAACTGATGCTTCAAATGTTCGATGTTGGATGAAGTTCATATCCTAACATGTCCCAGATATGTTCGATGAGAAGAAATCTGAGAACCTCACTGGCCAAGGCTGAAGTGCTTGCTTGCAAACTTGCTGGGAAATATCAAAAGCTAATTTAAAAATTTATGATTATTGCATTCTACAGTAAAATAGCACGTTATTTCCATCAGAGTTTTTTTTACATTGAGCTGCTTTTTATTCGAAAATTAGATTTTTAATATCATACTGATACTGCAGCCGGTAAATGAGAAGATAATAGGTTCGATCCCCGGAAAGTAAAAGAGATTTTTCTAGAAACTTACACCTAATCCCGATGACAAATCAGGGTGCGAATCCTTTCTTATAGCGTTGTGCCTTGTTTACTTGCTTTATTCTTTGAATCATTGGGCACGTTAAATTTCTTTTCATTTTAAATACATGACTTTTGGGCTTTATTTAATGCCATAATTAAATTCCTTTTGCGCCTAGCAGATTGCAGGACAAGGAATATTTGTTTTTTGTTTTTTATTTAATTTTTGGTTAGGATTTCTTCGGGGGGAGTTCCCGCTCTCGGGAGCGAGTCCTGGGAAAGCTATACCCCTCGCACCTTCTGGGTTTGTCATTCGGTGGAGTTTGGCTGGCTGATGAGTCCTAATATGGACGAAATGGTCCATCCCAGTCTCTTCCCGATGACAAATCAGGGTGCGAATCCTTTCTTATAGTGTTGTGCCTCGTTTACTTGCTTTATTCTTTACACCTAAAGAGCTTTTCAAAGTTCTACTTCATAGAAATCTGGGATTCCAAGAATATTACCATAGGACAAGCCTTCAAATTCTAATTATGAATTGCTCTAATCTTAGTCGCAAACTATGATCCAATTTACAACAGTATATTTAACTGTTTTTCAATAAATAAAGTAACAAAAAAAATATAAAATATAATTTTACATTTAAAATATATATATGTAATTTCGTACAAAAGATGACTATAAGAATTATTAAAAATAATAGTATAATTTAAGTTTTAATAACATACAATTCTAAGTTTTATGCTATAAATATAACTGATTATATTTTGTTCAACATCAATCAAATGAACTACATAAGATCTCTTCACATAAGACGTACTCCAGATTCTCAATAATTTATAAAGTAAAAATAAGGCAAATAATTACACATTTATATATTACATATGTTTGGTTTTACATGTTTTGTTTTTTACATATGTTATGTTTTAAGGCTAAATGATTTAATTCTATTTTCCAACTTATAATTAAGACTCTACCTATAAATCAGTCCTAAGCCATAAAGTTTAAGAAAATAGTATTCTATGGTTTTTACTCTTAAGAATTTGTTAATGTTATCTTTTCTTTCTCTTATAAATAGATTGGAAGATGGCCCAATGAAATACAATATTTGTTTGCATGAACGGCATTTCGTAGCTGGTGAATTCATACAAACACAAATTCTGACAGCTGTGGAAATGAGTAAAAGGACTATTGTTGTTCTCAGCAGGTTAAAAAAAATTTGAAAATATATTTTTTTTTGAGAAATTCCGCATTCAACTTAAGTAGAATAAAATTGTTAAATGAAAGTGATTCTTATTTAAATACTGAGAAACAGAGATTTCGTAACACTGAAGAAAAGCTTTTGTAAAGTTTTATACAGTTGCCGAGCAGATTTAACATTCCTGACAATTCAAAATAATTGAAGATATAAATTAAAATATTAAGTACAAGTTATTGCTTCTTCAGTGGCAATTGCCAGATGCATTCATATTCTGTTCTACAACTTTACATGAGTAAGAGCGAAACAAAATAAAATAAAACTATAGAAAAATTGACAATAATGATGTTTAGACCAGAAACATTAAATACGTTGGTTCACTTTAGTTTAGTCTTATCATTTGAGTGAAGTCAGATTTCTTAAGAAAATTGTTGGGTGGCCAATGATGTACTCTTTCTTTAAAGTAAGTGCTGCAATAGTGAATAGATTATTATTACGATGATCTAATAGTAATAAAGTAATAAAGAATGTATCAGAATCGATATTAGCTCTCCAACAATGATCTTAGGAATCTGAGGCGGACTGTAGTTGTTATGATAGAATTATTTAGTAATTGTTATATGCTTCAATGCTGATAGCTTAGGTAAGATTTCTGGAAGTTGATTACCAAGATATACCAAGATATTTATGAGTATGAACAATTTCTATTTTATTGCAGTCAACATAGTATTTTGAGTCTAGTTCTTATTTAAAATCAAGCAATTTGGCTTATGAAGCTTGAAATTAATATTCAGTACTATTATTTTGTTCTTATTTTTAATAAACATAATTTTTAAAAACAGATAAACACATAAATAAACTCCTGAAACTCTTACACTTTAGACATTTTTCCAATATTTCGTTTTAATCTCTTAAAACTTTCTCAAGGTTTTTGTAAACAAAAATTAAAAATTTAACTTAAATATAAAAAGAGAATTCCTCTCTTTTTAAAAACAGTGTAAGAGTTTCAGGAGTTTATTTTATGTGTTTATCTGTTTTTAAAGAAGACGAAGGATTTTGATGTACGTATTTTTAAACATAATTTTTGTTTTGTTTTTTTTTATTTTTTTGAATTTATACTTATTTTTGTTTTTCACAGACCAATTTACAACATTATTTAGATCTTCTTATAAAATTTTATAAGCATCTTATTGATTTTTACTATAACTCAATAAAAGAGCATCATCAGCATACATGTAGATATAAATTTTACATTTATGCAAATTATAATTTAACGAATTAATATATAAAATAAATTTTAAAAAGTCCCAAACTGGAACCAGTTGTAATTATATAAATTACTAATACTATTCCCAATTTTAATTCTAAATTTTCTATTACTTAAATAATTTGTTAGTAGTTTATCAATTTGGTCCCGAAGGCTTAAAGAATATAATTTTTTAAGTAATATTTATGATTTATGCTACGAATGCTTTACTCAAAACGACGAAAGCAACATAAATGAAATTCTTGATAAATGAAATCAAGAAAGTGTTTATACTATTGTTAAGATTTGAAAGTAAATTTCTTGCACTATTTTTTTTTATCTGATACACATATGGATTAGGGTTTAGTATTTTAAATTGAAAACATTATTATGTATTACTTTTGTTAAATAACTTTCCATAATCTTTGAGCTATTCGGTAAAGTGAAAATTTGCTTCTGTAATTATTAAATCCAATAAAGGAATTTTCTATAAATTTGGATACAATTCAGTACAAAAATATTATTAAATAATTCAATAATTAAAGGTGAAATATATTCCTTAAAAAATTTAATTTCTGATATGGCCATATCATCTAAATCAATAAAAAAATTAGCGGTAGCATTTTGAATTATATTAGAATCTAAATATAATTAGAGGGTAATAACCCATTGAATTTCTTATATTTACTTCATCTATTGTAGTATTCTGAACGTTTATTTTATTATTCTAAATTAAGTTTTTTGAGGGTTTTTTTTTTAAGTTTTTTGAAATTTTTTGGATATGATTTTATTATCATAACATTGAAATAACATTAGATTTAACATTTAACAAGTTAAATAATTATTGTTTGAATAATTGCATTTACTTCGTATATATTTGTTAATAACAGACCAAAAATTTCTGGTAGAAGTTTGACTTTTTTAAAAGAGAGTTTTATAGTAATGTTTTTTAGTTTTATTAAAATAATTTTTTACCCCCATATCTTTTTTTTATGTATTCTAGTTCATATTTTTTATTTAGTTCTGTTACTTTTATATTTTTTAAATAATTTATTTTTTTCCTTCAATATGATTAAGTACATTCATCCAAGGTTGTTTATATTTAATTAAAAGTATCTATAGATAATGTACATATTGTATATTTGCATTCAATATAATACTGTATATAATTATAAAAAATATAAAATATACAAAATCATTTTGAAATATTTTGAAAGTATACTTTTTTCTTACGACGATTTCAAAAAAAAAAGTTTAAACTTTATAATCGTCATTTTTGAAATCATTCTTTTGTTTTTGTTGTAGGAACTTTATAGAGAGTGAATGGTGTCGTTTGGAATTCCGAAGTGCTCACCAGAAGGCATTACAAGAAAGAATGACTCGTGTTATCGTTATTATCTTAGGAGAACTGCCAGAATTAGATGATGCAGACAAAGAGCTACAGTTGTATTTGCAGACAAACACTTATCTAAAATGGGGCGAAACAAGATTCTGGGACAAATTGAGATACAGTATGCCAAGACCAAGAGAGGAGATAGAACCTAACGAAAGAACAGCATTATTACCATCAATTCATGCTTAAAAGCATTGCTTTTGTTATTCGGAAATATATACATATACACATATATGAAAATATATGTAAAAAAAATATGTAGATATCTGTATATGAAAATTTTTAATATTAATTCGGTGATAGTCAATTTAATTTGTTTATAAAGTGTAAAGAAGACTCACAATATAACATTGCTTAGCTTTGTATGTATTTACTATAATCAAGCAAAAACTATATTCATCATAGAAAAGCGATTTAATAACATTCTGACATATGCTACTGTGTTACAATAGATATCTAAATACAGCTTACAGTTTAATTAGTGGCAGATATCTGAAAGAAGTCCTATTTGATATCTACTTGAGCTATACAGAAAGGCAAAGATATTCAGACCAATCAACAGAAGATGAATCTCTAGAGACAGTGAAATTATTAAATTAGAGCTATTCAGATCTATTTAAGCTTCTAATAATTGTTTCGGGATAATTAGATATCTTTCAAACATGAGTGCGTGTCTTTAGTGTAACCGACTTTAGTGTAACCTACTCGGAAATATTTATATATGAGTACACATGAAAGTATATAAATTGTGAAAATATAATATAAATATGTGTGAAAAAAATAAGTAGACATGTATATATGAAAGTTTTTAATTAGAATTTAACTTATAAAGAAACAAGGATTAACTTGCAAATGAGAATGTTATAAATGTTGGCATGAATTTTGTTTTTGTTTTTGTTTTCATTCGTGCACGATAGTTGATTTTCCTTTTCTTTTACAATTTAACTTGTTTATAAAATATAAAGATGAGTAGCAACATATCATTGTTTAGCTTTATATGTATTTCTTCGGTCAAGCAAAATCTTTATTCGTCATAGAATAGAGATTTCATAACACTCTGACGTATCCTGTTATGATGCAATAGCTACCTACCTTTAATTAGTGGCAAATGTCTTAGAGAAATCTTACTTGACATCTGCTTGATCTTTACCGAATCGCAAAGATATTCAGATTGATGAATAGAAGATGAATCTCAACAAACAGTGAAAAGTATTATACTAGAGCTATTCACACTGGTGTCAGCATCCAACAGTTGTTTCAAGATAATTAGATGTTTTTCAAACGTGAATTCAAATGTGAATTTTCAGTGCAACCGACTGTCACGTTTTTCGAGAACTGTAAATAAAAGAATGGCGGCGAGATGAAGTCATGATAACACAGTTTTTTTATAAAAATGTAGCATCGTGAAAAGGGGAAATGAAAGAATACATTAAATTTGCTTTTACGCCTTGGCTATCATCGACGGGAATCTGGATCAGCTGTTTCGCCCTTTTTAGGACTCTTCAGCCAGATTTACCCTCGATGATAGGCCCAGAAAATCGCGAAAAGCTATGGATTCCTTTCTCGCTCCCAGAAGAGAAAAATCTTAGCCTGCTAATGGGTAGGCGCAAAAAGCATTTAATTATAATAGCTAAAATCAAGACAAGGACTAAATACTCTTAAATAGAATAGTTTTACTTGCAGGAAATGAAACATGAAAAGGGGAAAAATGAAAGAATTCGTGTCTCTGAACATAGGAATATTGTCGACTTTATCAACCCCATAAGTCGGCAGTCGCTGATCATAAATTCTGGGAAGATAGTCATGTTATTCAGTTTGATGATTTTCAGATGTTTTCCGAAATTCTAGTTTTCATGTTCGTTTAGAAATTGAAACTAGTAAAATCTACAAACATCCTAATAATTTTAATAGAAAAGAAGAGAAGCAAAAATTAAATAGTGCTTGGATTACTGTTTTGAAGGAACTTATTGCTAAGGTTCGCAGTGGTGGAAATATTTCTTCTACGATTTAGCAACATATCCAGTGTGATCTTTCTAACTATGTTGTGTCAGCTGAGGCAATAATATTTAGTGTTTTGCATTGTTATAATTACATCAGCCAATCTGGGACTGCTTTTTCAGATTTGAATTCAAATGTCAATTGAGAGGAAGAGGATTTGCAGTTGGTTGCCTTTTTCCCCAGAAGATGTCTATCGCAGTTGTGGGCGAAACGTCGGGACTATGTAGACCATTCAACACAACCTTTGAACCCGAAACTAAACATTTGTAACACTTATATTGTTTCGTAGTATTAATTGTGCTGACATAAATGTATTATGTCACACTGCGACTGTGGCGTGACATTATTGCTGCAGTGGAACGATTGATGTGGGAAAACCCGCGGATAACAATCAAAGATATGGCTGAAATAGTGTTTATTAGTCATGGCTAGGCATATCACATCATTCACGATATGCTGAAGTACAACAAAGTCTCCTCTAGGGGGTATCAATACAACTTGCCCCCAAAATTAAAGAACTTCGTGTGGATGCTTGTGAAACGCTATTGCGACGTTATGAAGTTATTAGGGATGACTTTTTACGATGGTGACGACTGCTGGGTCCAATATTACCAGCCAGAGATTAAGCGAGTAAGAAAGGGGTGGTGACATTCATCATCGCCTAAACCAAAAGCATTCTGCACAACTCCGCGGGTGGCAAAGTGATGCTCACGCTCTACTTGGACTGTAAAGGTCCAATCCTGGAACATTTCATGACCAAGGGATTTGCAGTGAATCGTATTGTGATCTGCTTCAGAGTCATTTGAAACCCACAATCAATTCAAAATGTCGCGGTTTGCTCCGTTCTGGTGTGATGTTGCAGCAGGATAACGCTTAGCGGCATACCGCTCGTACGATGGTAGAAAAACTAACTAATCTGCATTTCGAGTGACTTCCACATCCTCCATATTCACCAGATCTTACACCGAATAATAACCTTGTGTTTGGACCCCTCAAGGAGGCATTAAGTTTCGCACGAAGTTTCGCACGGATGATGAGATGAAAAACGTGATGCATACTCGGCTTCACAGTCAACCAAAAGATTTTTTTTTACCTCGCGGAATTCAGATTCTGCTAAAGTGCTGGTGCACCTGTATTGAAAGTAATGGGGACTATATTAAAAAGTGATGAAGTGTTTTTGTTTGTTTGTGTGTATGTTTTGTCACTAAAAAATAATTAAGGTTACTTTTGACTTGCCCTCGTAATTATATAGAATGACAGAAAAAATACTAACTCCAATTGAACACCCTTAATCCAAATAAAAAACTACACAAATATTTAAAAAAAAAAAGAAATGAAGTCATTAATGAAAATTTGACTCAAATCTATAGGTATTAAAATTTTCTTATTTATCATGTTATTAAAACAATTTTAACTTATCTCATTTCCGAATTTATGAATAATTCCGAACTAAAACTATATGCTAATAGATATTGCTCACTTGATTGTTTCGAATTTAAATTGTTTGACTATTTAAAATACCTACTATTTACAGCTTTCATGAGCCATCAAAAAAAATTGAATTTACAAATTAACACAGAAAAAACTCCTCAATTTAATCAGCAGCATTAATTTATATACCTACTTGTGTATCTTAATTCTATATGTTTAATTAATACATAACACTAGTAATGTTCACAATCCAAAACTAATCACATGTCCTCATAATGTAACCTTGTTATAAGACTAATAATGAAAAACATATTAAATCGTTATTAATTGAACGATACTATAGGGCATACTTTACTTTGAGCTACAGAAGGGCATACGGCCCTTAGAAAAATGTTAAATAACAGCCAATATTTAGTGAGATTAAATTAGGCAATAAGATTAAACTCTTAAATGAATTAAAATAGATTTGCTATTTTAAATTTTTATAGAAATGCGTACATTGAAATTCTTCAATTACTTAAGGGATTGTATCTTGGGGCTTGTTTAAAAGAAGTCTTTCATTAAAATGGGCTTCAATTTTCCAATATCTACGCAGAACAAGGTAATAAATTCAAATATTTGAATGTTTTTAAAGGCTGAGACCATCGACCATCGTAGGAGATAGAACCGGCTCTTCCAGTTCCGTCGTCAAATGCGTTTCGAATTGGTTTCCGAGACCCAGAAAAGCCTCCAGTGAAAGCCTAAGAGATCCGGCATCGATATAAGTGAGTAATAACTAACCGAGACTGGAAGCACATCAATTGAGACGAAACCCTTTAGAATCCTATATTTATTCTAGTGTTGCAAATCATCTGTAATGTGCATAAGAGGAACCTGACCATTGGAATGGAGAGATACAAATCTGAGATAATGTATAAAGATCCGAGTACTAAAACACGAAAATAACATATCTAAACCAAGTCATAGTTTCAAGTAAGATTCTCAATGGAATGAATTGGGATTGGCGGCAAAACTAAATTTGAATCGTTTTAATTGCAAATTCCAAGCCAACTACAGAGCTGTATTACAATGCAATAAATCTCAATTTATATTAACTTCTGATAATTACATCAAACTTCTGATAATTAATCTAATGGCTGTTTTACACGTTTTCGAATACTTGTCTAAAACGGACTAGAAAACTTGCCATTTGCCAGTGCAGCTCGACGAAAATAACATCGCTTTACATACGCCACTGGCAAATCTCGTTTTGCTATCGTTGAGATGGCGATTAGAATTGATTTCGGTAAAAGCAATAAAGAAGTTAATTTTACAGCTTTTGTTTTGCTACTAATTTTTTAACTATTCAGAGACAAAGAAAAAAGAAAGAAAGCTCCTGGCAGAAGAGAAGGTAGCGAATGGAAATCTGTTGATGGAAATCTCCAGTAAAGGACATCCAGATTTCAGCGTGAACTTAGCACTATCGTAGTTTTCCAAATAAAGGTTTCTCGCCGCTATGGGAGCTCCTATCTAATTGCTTCTAAAGCCTGCCTGAAATTAGATCACTCTGTTTTTAGAGCAAGTGGCAGACTTTTCTTTTCAGTTTTTATAATAATTTCGAACATATAACTTTTCTGGGTCATTCCATGTGAAATCAACCAAAAAAATAATGATTTTGGACCTTGACCCCTCAGAAATTGATGATTTTTTGCAAACTGATAATAACTTACCTATAGAGACTATAAAAAATGCAAATTTTCAGATTTTTTCGGCTAATAGTTTTTGAGTTATTGAATTTCAAAAACTAAAAATTCCTTGATTTTGGCCGTGTTTTGAAATTTTCAAAACACTGTAACTCAAGAACCGTTTAACCTACAGAGCTGAAATTGGTGTCATTTTGTTCAGTTTTTAATGGCCTTTAATTTGATATACAATAAAAGTATCTTCATTTCAAATTAAAATTTTTAAAAATTTTCAAAAACTGGTTTTTAAAAAATCTCAAAAACACCCCTTTTGATTTTTTTTAAAAAAATATATGTTATTTATATTGTTAATACCTATTTTTGTGCCAAATTTCATAATGGAACAGCCAGGGGATCATATGGAAATAAAATTTGAAGTGTCATAGTCCATGAAAAAAATGAGAATGCGACTAGCAACCATAGTAA
>JAFIDM010125125.1:0-11312 GCA_023159025.1 Thereuonema tuberculata | reverse complement strand
AGAATATCGTTTAATGTAGTCCTGGGAATATGGTGATCTTTGGCAAAAGCTGTTTTCGAAACATTTGATTTTTCGAAAAGTGCAATTAAGTCTTTTCTTTTTCTTTGAAAGATAACGAGGTAAGTTCTCATTTCCCTGGCTTGTTAAAAACGCAATCGAACCACGAAATTGCAAAAGAAAAAAATAGCCCTTAGAGCGGGGCTTACTCACTATGAAATGAAGTCACACTCAGCAGCGGTCAAGAAAAATGTCTATACTCGCCAGAATCGCAGCGAGAAGTGTGCTTTGAATGATAAGCAGCGAGATTCCAAGAACCCAAATCCCGCGAAGTGACAGGCATGGTCGAAAATTCCCCGTAAGTGCTTGGCTTCCTTAAAGTGAAGGTGCGGGGCTGAAAAGACAACACGATGGCATGCAAAATGGAATTAGAAAGAAATTGGCCATTTTTGAGGGAGACGAGTTATCCGGAGTAGAATTTAATTTGGTGACGGATAAAGGAGGGTTATTTTACATTATTGTGTATGAGATCTTGTCGGGACCAAAGGAAAACGACGACTTAAACGGAGTGACGACTTAGCGAGGTTTTACTGTCTATTATTGTTTTTGGACTAGAATTGTACTGTTTATTCACGAGTTTAAATTAGATATTGAAAATAATCGTTTTAGTTATTGTAAGTTATGACATATTGTTAATTTGTAATGATATGTAGACCATTAACGAAAAAGATGCTTTCATGTTTCAATGTAGTTATTGGAAGAGATAGAATGATCCATGTTAACTTTATTAGATTAATAGTGTTTACTTGTTCACCTATGTAATTCCAATGGTGTTTCGTTAGCAAATATTTAATCATAAACCCGAAATAAAATTACAACTTTTTAAAATTTTAAATTGAACATAAATTCAGTGAAAATTCGCTTTATTTATTTAAATAAGAGTTACAGAAAAAAACAACAACATACAATTATTTACTACAAATTAAATTTGGCATCACAAATCAATGGCATCTTTCCAAATATAATCATAATAATTTATATAAAATCTTAATATGAGTGCAATTATTTAAATTTCAACGATATGTTTTTGATTAACGATAGAATTCGAATTTAGGAAGTAAAAGTCGGACATCCCTCCAATCATTTGAAATTTTTACAATTCTCGCTGCCATTGTAAAAACCAATGTTTAATGTTTTAGTGCCTTATGATGGGTGCAATTGCAGATGAAACTATTAACATTGTTTGTAGTTTTAGTTTTAAAACTGTTATATTTGCTCAATTTGTATGTAATATTTTCCTGGCTTTAATTTTATTGAACGTAGTTCGGAAAACCCTATCATTTAAGCTTTATCTGAAACCTTCCCGAAGCCGGACGGAGAAGCGAGAGCTTAAGCAACTTCACCGGAAAAAACTGCCGGACGCTGATGAAACAAAGGCCTATACACTGAAGTCGACTTAAGGCTTGTTCGCACTATATCGTCAAAGTTGTGTTTGCGTAAACGTCTTGTAACCGTCAGCGTCAAAATCAGAGCGCACTTTAACTTTAACTTGCGTTCGCAAGTTAACGTCAAGCGGAAACGGAAGTAGACCGAAAGAGAAAACGGAAATGCTTCTACGTCATTATGGCGGCATTTCCATTGTTCAAAATGCAGCATCTCCACGAAGATCAGAGAGTTTTCATGGCCATGCATTTAATTAAGTAATTAAATTTAATTAAATTTAAGTAATTAATCACAGACAAAACATACTTCACATAGTAAATATTGATTATTACCAGGCATTTCCAATGTGTGGGCTATCATTTCCCAGTACTGCTCTTTTTTCGTTTTCATCATGTACGATTTTGATGCAGAATCGTACAAATTGGGGTACTTCTCCACCTCCTCAATTAATCGAAGATCCATATCCATGTGGTTGTCGAAAAAAAAATACGATGTGAAATTATTGAAAATAATTTTACACAAAAACACGAGAGAAGAACGAGTGTAACTGGCTGGCGATCACAATTGCTAATATTCCGTTTTCCCGGCAAAATTTGTATCAATGCCCTCGGATTGGCTGTTGATTAACACACACACTCCGATTGGCTACCGCTACCTTTGATGTTGATTTATATGCAAAATCTCTTTACAAAGGTGAGATCTGCACATTCTGACGCATAACATTAATTTATTTCAGTAAAAATATTGTTTATTTTCGAAAATTAATCTCCTCAATGTGATATTTAATTCGTAATAACCTTCGATCCCAACGAAGCGGTGAAGAAAATGGCGTCAGAGAACTTGCTTTCGATCTTCAAAAGTTGTAGGAATACGTCAGTGCTCTGTGATTGGATGTTGCTCACACACAAGATCTGATTGGCTGGCTTTACGTCGGAGGAGACGCAGATGTTCGCTGATTTCAAGATATAAGTTTGGCCTTAAACTGAGACGCAAAAGCAATTATCTTACATAAACTTAACGTTTGACGCAGCAAAACGCTATAGTGCGAACAAGCCTTTACTCTTCAGATGGGTTTCGAAGTTATTGTTACGTCTGAAGTTTTTTATTAAATTTTCAAGAAAACATCAGTAAAGAATGTTTTTTTCGAAATCAGAATGCCTATGCTAAAATTGTAGGAAGAAGCATCTATGATGATATGTTATCGTAGATTTGGTATTTCTTGTTTACGTATTATAAAATCAAACTTAAGTATATTTTATGTGAACTTTCTTTGCAATGTGAGCGGCAGATACGGCATTTTTTTCTTTTAAGAATGAACACATACTATTATTTTATTTTTTAAATATGGACGATTAAAACCAAATCTTAAAACTGCTCTGAACAAATCATTAAAGACTACTTTGAAAGTGAACTCATGAAACAAACAAATTCAATCTCTTCTGAACTCTTGCATGTTGGAGATAAAACAAAAGTTTTAAATAGGAAGGAAATTCTAGTGAATCATTTTCGCAATATGTATGGATTAGAATATATAACTAATCATTACTATCATACGAAAATATCTCCACACATTTACAATTTTCATACACCTTAGATTAAAAAGCACTTAATTTGAATAAATAAGATTTAAAAAGTTTCAAGCAACAGGGTAAAAACCATCAATCAACTAAAGAATAACTTAATGTTGATACTAAAAAAAATAAGGTTTTTTGAGATTGATACTGTTATTATGGATATTATTATTTTATTTTTTAAATATGAACGATTTAAAAAAATTTTAAAACAAGGGGGAAAATATCATAAAAGACTATATTGAAAGAGATACCATGAAACCACCAAATTGAATCTATCCTTAGTTGTTGTATGTTGGAGGTAATACAACCCTCGACATTTATTAGTTTCAAGGAGGGAGGGAATTTCTCTTACTTTTTTTTTATTTTTTTTTTGTTGAAATATGTTTTTAATAGTGTAAAAGTAATAATCATTAATTATACTAAAATAAAATTATAATCTCCACATATCTACAATTTTTAAATACCTTACATTTACAAGCATTTAATTTGAATAACTAAGAGTTAACACTGTCAAACAAGAAAAAAAAAACAGTCCAAACAACTTTTGAATAACTTAACGATGAAAATCTCTAGACTTGTTTGAGACTGGTTGAGGCACGGTGAAGCCTCGATTCCAAGGTTAAATTTCAACAATTCTTTCAATTGAAGGCAAATATTTCTAAAGGTCGAAGGTTTGTAACCAGAAAAGAAAGCCGGAAACTTTTGATATTCTTTTATGTTATCTTAAACTTACCTGTAATAATTAAAATTTCCTTCTCAAACAAATATGTGTAAATGTAAAATAAATAAAACAAATATTGTTGCTAGCATATATTAGTGCATTAGTATAGTGCATTAGTAAACAATAATTTGATACTCTATTTTTGATTGTAGGATATCACAAAGGCGATACATTATTTGTTTAAAAACAGAACGATGAATCGATATGATTACAGCTTTACTGTATTGATGCAAAAGTGTGATGTTAGATTTCAAAATAACAAGTCGATCGGAGGATATTACTTCTTCGTTAAGTTAATATTGAGGAAAAGTAAAGATATTTATTCAAGATAAATAGATACAAATGTTATATGTGATTTGTGTTAGTGAATTAGTATTATAGTGGAATATTGACAGAGAAGTTGAGCCCCGATGTATTCCAAAGGATTCAAATGTAGTTAAAAGTATCAATTCAACCAACATAATTCATATATGAAGCGAATATTAATGTCAATGATGGAAAAAGACAAAGGACAATTCCGAAAAAGTAGGATGAAAGCAGATTGTGTTCGCAAGGCAGCGACAGAAGAGCTCTGGCATACAGAGGGCCTGGAGAAGGTTAAACCCAATGCTGTATCTCAGAACAAATGAGCTATGGCGGCGGATCTTGCATGTGTGGACTGGGATTTCTCTCGAGGAGAAAACAGACCTTCATTGCTGTTAATGGCCGCAAAGATGCGTTAATGCAGATGACTAGATCAGGGACATTGCAGGCAACTATGTGGTGACGCATGCAGAGTTAACGCATAGCAACGCGAGATCACATGCTGCAAGGTGCATCCGACAGCATCTGGACTGAGGTAGGTGTGCCCACCAAGGACTCCGCGCAACTCGGACTTAAATCCTATCGAGCACATGTGGGTTGAGCTGAAGAAAAGGGTTCGAACCGGAAATCCCCTCCCAGTATTATCACTCAATTTGAGGCAACCTTGTTGAAGAAATGGGAAGCCATTCTGCTTGAAACGATGCAGAAGTTAATATAGTCGATGAGAAACGGCACACAAGCTATTATAAGCGGAAGACCACAACACCAAATCGAGGGCTCTATGACATAAAGGCCTAAGTGACATTTTTGTAAAAATTGAGTTACATGTCTTAAGTGAAATCCGAGAACCATATCTTTCATATGAAAAAGAGACCTAACTGAAAATTTCATTGCAAATAGTAGAATTCTACTTCCAAAAAAAGCTACTTCCATAGAACTGCAAGGCAATACAAACATAAAACCCTTAATATCTCGGAATGGAGATTTTGTCACTTAGGCCTTTATGTCATACAGCCCTCGAAATAATGAATTCAATAAAATTTGTTTCTTTTCACAGTATTTTGACTCTTCTTTTCAAACAATCTCTTTCTATTTCATTGTTTCTTTCTCAACATGTTTGCATGTTTTCGTTACCGTTTTGTACAAGAAAATTTTGTTGTAACTGATTACTTGTGATACCGTTCGAAAGTTTATTTTATAAGCTTTCAAAATAATGATGTAAACATTTTCATTCAAACTAATTTAATTTCTGAAATAATTGGAACCAATTTGAATTTTGAATCGATTTCATTGCTCGCCAATGTATTATCGTTTATTTTGAAAATTTACTAAGCTTAGGCTGGGCTGTCTAGACCTAGTTCGAGTTCTTAGACCCTCCCGATACAGAATGACATCAAATTAAACTTAATTCTGTTTCAACTGCATTGGTAAAGCACGAAAGTAGAAGGCAAAGAATAGAGTCACAAGAAGCAACATTTTACAAAGTGGTTAGCAAATGTCGTACTCAATGATTCATCAAAAATTAATGTAAAACGAATCTAACTTCTTCAGAAATTGCATTCTTTAAATATATCTTGTGCCTCGGACGGTACTGCTCTGGTTATCATAAAACAGTTGTGATCATTTCTTCTGCTACATGCTATTTTGCTCTTTTTTATTCAGATTCGATGAAT
Organism: Thereuonema tuberculata; assembly: GCA_023159025.1. NCBI lineage: Eukaryota > Metazoa > Arthropoda > Chilopoda > Scutigeromorpha > Scutigeridae > Thereuonema > Thereuonema tuberculata. Next base: position 5,601 of record JAFIDM010125125.1, on the reverse strand, counting down.
TCATTTCAATTTTTTTCGCAAATTGTTTTGAAAGCTATTTCTTTTTTTTAAAATTAATAATTCACTACGTTTAAAAAATTACAGTCAAAAAGAAAATTCCATTTTCAGGAAGAAAATAAATTCTTCTTCTTTAATATCTTTTTTATTATCGATATCTTATTTTTTTTTTTGAAGAGAAATTCTTCAGAATCATAAAGAGATCTTGTCGGATATTCATTAATTTCGAAAACTCTTTTCATGTTGTCAATTTCCCTTTTCCATAACATTTTGTTTTTTGTATTATTTACTATTCTTTTCACATAATTCCTAATCAATGCCTTCCTTGTATGTATATTATGCCCTGAGTGAAAATTTAAACGAAAAGATTGGAAATGAAAAATTGACATCATGAAAAGAGTTTTTGAAATTCGTGAATATCCCAGATATATGAATAAAGTGATTAATGATTTCATTAAAGATTGGAAACTGACGAAAAAAACAGAAACCAGAAACAATGAAGAGGATTAGAAAAGAGTATTAAAATTACAATTCAAATTTAGTGTAACTAGGGCAATAAAAGAAATATGTAGCCAAAGCAACATGCGATTAATATATTATAAAGCGGTTAAATTAATAAATAGAAATAAAGCAAATAAAGAAGAATCCATAATGAGTAATATGGTAGAGGTGGACAAATTAAGGTATAGAAATTCCAATGAAAATTATTACGGAAGTAGAGGCACAACCCTTAGGAGAAAGAGTATTAGAACATATAAGTGTTTTTAAAAAAAATTGGAAAAATGTGTCAGATTGGGCAGACCACAGTAAGGTTTTTGACCATAATACTGACCGTATAGTTGACATTTTATTCCAGATAGAGGAAAAAAAAACCGATTAATGTTAGTACCATGTGCGATAAATTTAATGCCATGTATGAATAAAAATAAAGTTTTACAAGTTTGTGTCATAGCCTATGAATGGTTTAAGAATAATATCAGAAGATAAAGAAAAAAGAACGATTTTCAATAACTTGACAAAAACGTATTATTATTGGAAATGATTATGTTTTGTTTGTACATAAAAGATGCAAATTAATGTTTTTGGTCAATAACTTTTTTATTAATTCCAGAATGTATTACATTCCAATATTTTTTTCTTTTTTTTTTTTATATTTTCATTTAATTTATCGTAATAGTAAATTTTTTATTATTTTTTTTTTAATAATTGTTAACCTAATTTCTTTTCATTCCATAGTCTAGAAGATAACGTTTGTTCGTCTTATTATTTTTATATATTTGATATAACTTAATTTATTTAGACAAATTAAAGAAATTTTGAAAAATATCAATCATCCAGTATTTTATAAATATATATATATATTTTGTTTTTAAAGGGAGGAAATTTGTTGTAACGGATTTATTTTTATTTTGTAGAATCATTTGAATATTGAGTATCATTGGAATATTTTTTTTGTTTTTATATTTTTATATACATTTATATTCACAAATGAGTTACATATATTTTTATATTCACAAATCATTTTCCGGTCAATAACTTTGCTCCCCCCTTATTTAGAAAGGATGAAACCAAACAATTAGTAGTGAATCAGTCAGTAAATGCATAATAACAAATTGATTTTCGGTTGTCGATGGTACTTTTGCAAATCAGAAAAGAAATAAACAAAGATGTGACATTCAAATGTCTAAAATAATTCTATAAATATAAATAAACTATGCCCTCCACAACAAAACTCATTAAAACGTTATCATGAGGAGTCAATTATTCAGTATCATCTCCTTTTAATCTCTTCAATAATAACTTAATTATTCTTTGAATCCCTAAAAGAATATAGATCACACTTTCTTGAACCTTAAATTATCAAATCCTTTCTGTGCTTAATTTTTATTGCATTTTTCACCATTAAGCTGAAAAATAAAGGTAGTGAATAATATTACGTTACAACTCTAGAAAAAATTGTACAGAAAACTAATACAGAACTCTTAAGTCTTAAATTCAATTTTTTTCACGCAGATGAATTTTATCTTATTGTTCATTGGTTCCCTGGAGAGAAGAGACTTCGCAATTATCAAAGAAAACAATTTAGTATGATATAATATTGCACTGCTTAATTTACAGAGAATATTGAGAATAAAATAAATATGACCCATTCGACCAACCCTCAAAACTTTTTAAAACTTTCTCACAAAAAAAAAAAAAAAAACTGTCTCGTGTATCGGATTGTACTGCTCTGATTAACATTAAACGTTTGCGAACATATCTTCTGATTGTTAACAAATAAAATAATAATATGTGTTGTTTATTAAAAGGAAAAAATTGCAGAATATGCAGCTCACATCGCCAAGAAAGTTTACATAGAATATACTTATAATTAATTTTATAATACGTAAAAGTAAATAGGAAATACCACATCTACGATGACATATCATCTTAAATGCTTCTCACTACAGTTTTAGCTTGAGCAGTTTTGTTACGTGAATTAAAAGAAATTTTTTACTGATATTTTCTTGAGAATCTAATAAAAAACTTAAATGCTATGTAATCACTTCAAACAAATCACTGATATCACTTATAACAGTTACGGTAATGAAATTCACCTTTCAAACATTTAAAATTTAAATGAAGAAGGGTTGTAAATAGACTTTTCTGAACAACGTTCATTAAATTTAAAGTCAGAAAAATATTACATACAAATTGAGCAAATGTGATAGTTTATAAAATAAAATTCTCCCTACCGTTTTAGCATAAGCTTACATCATTTTAATATTTACAAGAATTTTTTATTGATATTTTCTTGAGAATGTAAGAAAAAACGATCTAAATGATTGGTAATTACTTGTATTAAGACACTGACGTTACTTGTAACAGTTAGGGCAATGAAATTCAACTTTCAAACATTCAAGTGTTGTAAATAGACATTTCCGAAGCACGTTTTAACATTACAATTAAATTCAGGAAAATATTACAATCAAGTTGAGCAAATGTTATAGTTTAAAACTAAAATTATAAAGAATGCTATTAGTTTCGTCTGCAGTTGCACACATCAAAAGGAACTTAAACTTTAAACATTTTTATAATGGAAGCGAGGAGAGCAAAATTGAAATGATTGGAGGGACGTCCTACTTTTACTTCTTAAATTCAAATTCTCTCGTCAATCTAACAACATAAAGTTTACATTTAAAGAATTAGACTGGTATTAGGATTTTATTTTAACAAAATAATATTCTTATACTTAAATATACTTAAATATTTGTTAACGAATCACGTTTGGAATCAGATTGGCAAAGAATTAAACACTAATAATCTAATACAGATAACATGGGTCATTCTATCTTTTCCAACAATAACTGCATTGAAACGTAAAAACGTCTTTTCTTATTTAAAATCTTCTTTATTATTAATATTTGATTTCCTTTTGCAGAGAACATCGTCAGTACCAGATTGAGAACAGGAAAATTTATATTTTCTCTTCCTCATCAAGGACTCGTTACTGGTCTACATCTCATTACAAATTAAAAATAGGTCTTAATTTAGAATAATTAAAACTTTTAATATTTCAATATATAATTTAAAACTTTGAATAAACAATGAAATGTTTGTCCAAAAACATCTTTTTATATACAAACAAAACATAATCATTTTCAATAATAATACTTTTTTGTAAAAATATTAAGATCTTTCTTTTTCTTTACTTCCGATATTATTCTTAAACCATTCATTAGCTATATCACTAACTTTTAAAACTTTGTTTTTATTTATACATGGCATTAAATTTATCATACATGATTCTGGAATAAAACGTCAACTATAGGGTCAGCATTACGGCCCGTAGGGGAAGGTCCTGTAGTATGGGACAGCTAAGCCTTTTTTGCAAATTGCAAGATTGTTTAAGACTAAATCAAATTGAAAGTTATACTAAAACAAACTTCAAGGTGTTATAAAAACACCCTTTGAAGGAATTACGTCAAACCAGAGCGATACCATATTTTTTGTTTCATTTGAAAAACCCTTACATTTTGCTCATTCAAAATGTTGGAGGGTTGTTAGGACACCTTGTACAAGTTACGGAATAAACCAGTCTCATTTGTAATTCTACCTTCTACAATAAAATATGTAATATTATATGTTACAAACCATTATTTTGAGTATTAATAACCTTAAAAAATTTAAATTTAAGTTTTTAAAAATTTTAATTTTAATTTTTTGCCACTTTAAGAAATTAAAATGTGTTATGAAAACAATCTGGTATCACAAATGTTTCTTTATTTGACACACTTTGGTAAATAAGTGAAAAATGGTAAGCAATTAGCAATTGTTTACATAAATGCATTAATTTTTTACATTACAGCCATCGCATTTGTAAAAAAGACTGTCCTCAATATTAGCACAATTCTCGTGGGACATCCCAGGCACTCACTACGCTGTATCCAGTCTTCATCGAAGGATTCTCCACAAACTAGACAGTAGAAAACTTCTAGGCCAAACATCTGCTTTGTAGATACTGGTCTCCTTGTCTTTTCTTATCAGTCTAAAGTAGATAACTTCTTAGGTTTCACTAGTAACTTGCTTGGTTGGTGCTTGATTGGTTTCAGTCTTTGAATCATCAAATTTAACTTTTTTTTCGGGCATCGTTAGATGTTGGTTGTTTCTTTGTTGTGGTGTTAAGTTTTCTTTTATGTCCACGGATAACTTTCTTTCCTTTGGCAATGTTCACCATTTTATTTTTATTTTTCAGTTTTTCTTCTCGCAACAACCTTCTTGATTCTCCCTGGAGAGAAGAGACTTCGCAATTACCAAAGATTATGATATAATATTGCACTGATTAATTTACAGAGAATATTGAGAATAAATAAATATTCGACCAACTCTCAAACTTTTTAAAACTTTCTCACAAAAAAAAAACAACAAAAACGTCTTGTGCATCGGACAGTACTGCTCTGGTTAACATTAAACGGTTGCGAACATATCTTCTGATTGTTAATGAAGGTGAAATAATAAGTTAAATTATCCTGCCTCCAGAAATATTATTAATTTATTAAAAGTAATTTATTGGTGCTTCAAAAGAAAATTAATATTGACTGTTAATTATAAAATAAAATTATTTTAAAGATTAATCGTCTTTAGTTGTTTAATTAAAAATTATAATTATGGGTCAGCCCGATTTGTAACCTGCACCCTTGAGTTGTAATGGAAAGTAGCAGGAGGATTAACTATGACGTCAGACGAGACATGTGGTCAGTCTGATTCGAGAAGTCAGAACGCCGCTTGCTTAAGGACTCAAGCAAGGCGGTGATTTTAAGTTAGACAACTTCCTACCAAGATTAAACTGCAGGAATTTGCGTGTGGATTCCGTGATTAGGACAAGGACGGTTATCTACAGGGAAATCAACACTGGAATAAGGTCAATTGAGAAACAAATATTAAACAGACGGAACGCAAAACTGTGAGTGTTGAAAATTTATTTATTTCCACATTCTGGATTGGGAAACTGGAAAAGAAGAAACGTACTAAGTGAACGTTAACCAAAGGAAATAATTAAAACAAGGAAGTTAACTAAGAAGATAATATGAAGTAAATGAATAATAGAAATTATTAGAGAATCGA
>JAFIDM010125124.1:0-11312 GCA_023159025.1 Thereuonema tuberculata | reverse complement strand
TGTCACAAAAACAAGTTTGCAAAGACTATATAAAGATCAAATACTTACTGCATCGCAGGTATTTGAATTCTGTCGGGAAAACCTACAAGGCATTTCAGTTCTCTGTTTCAAAAGATGAAATGGTTCAAGTCAGAAATTTTCTTTCCCACGCTTTGAAAGTGCAAAAACTGTTCCTGGAACACGATCTATGCATCACATTATACCACTATCACCAACCAAGATTGGAGCAAAAAGGCTAAGCTGTGATACTGATTTTAGTATCATTCATGATTTCTCTGCACTTCCGCCACTGATGCCATTATGCTCTGTGCAGCCCAACTGCTTTGTTGCATTTGTATATGACTCTTCTTGGTATTTGGGGATTGTTGAGAAAGTGAATGGTGTAGAAGGAGATGTTACAGTAAGGTTCATGCATCCTCATGGACCATCCCCGTCCTTCTATTGGCCTGATAATGATGTTTGTGATGTCCCATTCTCACATATTCTATGTGAAGTTGATATCACCACAGCAACAGGCCATATTTATTCTCTAAAAAAAAAAGTCTTCTAGATTGGTGGAAGAAAAGTGTTCCTCGTACAAAAAAATATTAAATGTGAAGCATTAAAGCGTCTTGTCATATATATAGTTCCAAATGAACTTGAATGCAGATTCATATCTTATATAATGTACGAGTATATTTTATAGTTTGTAGTTTTGTTTTATATTGCAATTTTTTTTACATTTGTATATTTTTATGCTCACTTATGTTGTTAATGTTTCTTGAGTAGTTAAAAGTATTTCTATTATTGTAGTATTGTGATATTGTGATATTGTTAATGGCTGAATGGAAATGTTCTCAAAATTCAAGATGAATTTTTTTTTGTGAGTACCATTCATTTCTCAAAATTGATTTTTTTTTTGTGATGCAAATTTATTTATTTGCAGATCAGTTCCTAATTTTTTTCAATGATTTTCAGAGGGGAGGGCAAGTGTCCAATTTTTTTTTTTTTTAATTTGACAAAAAAAATTAATCAACAAAATTTTATATGGCCAATTCTTTCCCGAATTTTTTTTTTTGAGAGTCCCATTTATTTCTCAAAACTGATTTTTTTTTATGAGGAAACTTTACTATTTGTAAATCACTTTGTAATTTTTTCAATGATTGTTAGAGGAGGGCAAGTGTCCAAACTTTTTTTTAGAAATTTAACCAAAACAACATTAAACTACAAAATTTTATATAGCCAATTCTTTCACGATTTTTTTTGTAAGAACAATTCATTTCTACAAAATGATTTTTTTTGTGATGAAACTTTACTATTTGTAAATCACTTTCTAATTTTTTCAAGGATTTTCAGATGGGGGCAAGTGTCCAAATTTTTTTTTAGAAATTTAACCAAAAAAAATTAATCTACAAAATTTTATATGGCCAATTCTTTCACGATTTTTTTTTTGAGAGTCCCATTCATTTCTCAAAACTGATTTTTTTTTTATGAGGAAACTTTACTATTTGTAAATCACTTTCTAATTTTTTCAAGGATTTTCAGATGGGGGCAAGTTTCCAATTTTTTTTTTTTGAAATTTAACCAAAACAACATTAAACTACAAAATTTTATATAGCCAATTCTTTCACGATTTTTTTTGTAAGAACAATTCATTTCTACAAAATGATTTTTTTTGTGATGAAACTTTACTATTTGTAAATCACTTTCTAATTTTTTCAAGGATTTTCAGAGTAGAGCAAGTGTCCAAATTTTTTTTTTAAGTTAACCAAAAAAAAATAAATTATAAAACATTTAAAAAAAAATTTATACGGCAAATTCTTTTATGTTTTCATAAACTACATGTCACTTTGCATATTCAGGGAAAAAATTGTCAGCCTACTGGTTTCCATTTAAAAACTGCAGCCTATTTTCAAATTTTCACAATTCGCTTTGAAGAACCACATTGCATCAAACTTTCTGCTATTATTACCAACAGAATGTATATAAAGCAGTAAAAATTGGCAAATGTTCATGAAATTAAGTATAATAGCAGTACACAAAATCTCAGTTCTCAACTAGGTAGTGGGTGACATGGCCTGGATGACTTGACGTGGAATGACCCTGTTGGTTGTTTATATTGTTTGGTTTTTCGTTGTTAGGTTAGCATTTGAAAGAGATTTGCCGTTAAAGACGAATCTATTTCACAGCTTGATGTAAGATGTGTGTATTATGACATTAGATAAACACTGACTTTGAAGTTTTTAACATACATTCACTTAATAAAGGTAGGAGTACTCTTAAGGAGAGCAGTACATGATTGTCAGTCTTAGGTGTAGGAATATTTCACATATTCTTCGGTCCCTTTTGCAAACAATCTGTATTGTCTGAAGATGATTGAAAACTTGTGTAATAATGAGCAGAATAATTTCGATAACGATAACTTGAAGGAATTCATCTCCTTAGCTTGGAGCTAAGGACGGTTATTTAACTTTATCGTGTTTTCTTGTTCTGCTATGATAAAATGAAAAGATCTATCTAGTCAAACTCAGAATATCTTTAGTATTGCTTAGGACTTTAATTAAAGGAACGTTGTTGAATTAATCATTTCTTTACACTTTATTATTTCATTTACGATCATTAGCTCAAACATATTTAAAACAACAGTTCTCATTAGGCCTCATTAAACTTTTTCCGTGATAAGCAGTGATTCCAGAGTTGATTAAGAAGACAACTTTCATGTATTTTTCATTGATGTATTATGAACTAATGAGCTGTAGATTTACCATGAAAGGACATCTGGAATTACGAATACACTCTTTAGGATATTTGTAACTTCTGAATATGACGATCCTATCCGTTAATCTTCATGATAATTTTCAAATTGACTTTTCACTTTTGCATCACCGTAATCTTCATTGTTTACTGTAACTTTAGATTTTGGAAGATCCAAATGCTTCTCTGTAGAACGCAGCGATAATTCTACCTAATAATCCCCATATAGCATGATTTTTGGATGTTTCTTTGAAATTCCATCACTCGATCCTAGAGCCACATTGGTAGCTATTTATATCTATGATATTTTCTGCCCATTTTCCTGCTTTCCAACTGATGAGCTGAGAAGTTTTCATTAAAAACATAAGCCGGTTGCTGAAATTAATCTTAATAAGTCTTACCTTCAGTAGACTGTAAGATAAATGAAATATTACCTTTTTATAATAAAGAAGGAAATCCATGTGAAAGCCAAACTGGGCTTCAGCATTTCGGCGATAGCATTCATGGCGAACAGAATCCATAGGAGAATGAATCATGAACTTTAAACGGAACAGAAACGATATGTAATCATTAGCAAGTAATTATAGTGCTTATGGTTTGGGTTTGAAGTTTAAATTAACTATTAAAAAAATACCTATTTATAGATCTAGGCAATGGAAGCTCTATACTAATTCTGACACCAATTTAAGCGAACGTTAAGGACAGTTGAGTCAAAACCATAGTGTGTTATACTTTGCAGTTAAGATTCTGTAATCACGATAGCTTCATAAGTTCCATATTCTTCTTTCAATTCCTTTCTTTTCATAATTCCTAATGTAATTCAAAACACAAAAACTTCGCACACAGCATAATTTAGTATTTAACATTACTTTAAATACTTGGCGAATTTTCGGGAATTTTACGTCTTCCCTTTGCCAAGCGAAAAATTAAAATATATAAACAACAAAAATAGTCTTGAACACAAAAAAACAAATTAAAAACACGTTAACACAACAGATTAGATTGTTTTTACAATGACTCATCCAACTCATTATTTTTAAACAATTTTGTAATAAAAATATGCTAACATCGATAATTAAAAAACATTAATTTTGTTTACATCAATTTTTAATAACTCTCTAACTAATAAAATAGTGGCAGGGTCTACGTTAGTTCCCTCGTACTTATTAAAATTACTTTCTTTAGTATTTTTTATTGTATAACTTTCTATGATTTTTCTCATCTTTAAATCTGTTTCTTTATATAAAATTTTTATATTACTATTCATAATGTGCCCCTTTTTTTTAAGCAATAGTTTACAATGTCTTAATCATCCAAATTTTTGTTCTTTAAAGCCCTGGCGTGTTCCAGAACACGTTCAGACAAAGTCCTTTTGGTCTCTCCAATATAGAAATACCCACGTTTTACAATCAATCCTGTATACTATCGCATTTCATGTAATCTGTCATTAAAACTTATTTTATTACATAACAATTTTTTTATTTTATTTTTATAATTAAAAGCTATATTTATATTAAATGATTTATAAATAGTTTTCAAGAACCATTATTTAAACAAGGTAGGGATAGTGATTAGTAAACCAATCACAGTGCTTCGCAACGGATTCTGAGTCAATTTTACTTTAGAATAGACTGCGCCGGGATGGTCTAGAAAATGCTCGCGCGAGTCTGTTTGCGATCCCATGCTATCTTACCCATCCCTATTTATATGGAATAATCGTCATTCATAACTCCAACTTTGTTATTACACTGAATTCCTAATTATGATTTCCAAAAAAAAAAAAAAAAACTTAAGTTGAGAAACTGTATAAAGATTTAAAATGGGGAGAAAAAAAATGAAGAATATGAATTGCCCATGAGGGGATCCAACCCACGATCTTCACATGATTAGCACAATACTCTAATCAACTAAGCTAACAGGCCACCTACAACATTCAACATTCAGGCCACTTACAACTGAGCTAACAGAAGCCGTTGCGAAGCATTGCGGGATATGTGTTCACAGACAGACAAACCGGAAATATAAGGCGTCTTTCAGAAGCCTAAAAAGGGGCACATTATGAATAGAAATATAAAAAATTTATATTAAGAAACGGATTTAAAGATGAGAAAAATCATAGGAAGTTATATAATAAAAAATACTAAAGAAAGTAATTTTAATAGGTACGAGGAAACTAACGTAGACCCTGCTACTATTTTATTAGTTAGAGATTTATTTAAAATTGATGTAAACAAATTGGTAACAATTGATGTTTTTAATTATTGATGTTAGCATATTTTTATTACAAAATTGTTTAAAATAATTAATTGTAATAAATGGATGAACTATTATGTATGCAATTACATCCATTCTTAGTGTGTAGTTCTACTTTAAAAATGACTGAAATTGAATATGCGTTTATTTTCAAGTCCTAAAAATTATGCTTAAAACCAGCTAAAATTTTGGAATTTTTAATAAGAGATACGTAGGATATTAAGTTTTTAGGTACAGTAAAACTCTTTTTACTACTTGTATCCGTGACACTTGTAGAACTTTTAAAAACTGAAAACAAGGAATCAATTTTTAAGTTGCTTCCTGTTCCCCTTATTAAGAAATTATGTTAAAAGTATTCAGTGGCGCACACAGGATTAAGGTTTGGGATGGGGGCTAAGGATGTTGTAAAAAATCCATTCAGATGTAGACCTATTCAAAAAATAAATTGATTCAATGATCACTTTCCAAAATAATAAGATACACGCCAGTGCTTTAATAAGGGTTTCTTCTGGTTTTTTGCTTCTTTCTTTTTCTTTCTTTATTTATGGGTGCGCCATTGAAAGTGTTCATTTTAGATTATAAAAGGATCAAAAATATGCAAATTCAATAGAAGAATAAGTAGAAAAGTGTAGAAGAATTAATCGACCTAGTTTCTTTATAAAACCTAATTTCTGAATAATTTATGAAAAGATCTCGTGCTTTTTATCTTTCAGTTGTTTTTCCACATGAGTACGTAAAACATTCTGAAAAAAATTAGTGAATGTATTTCTATTACAAACTCAACTTCTATTATGTGTTACTGAGATTTTAAGTGTGTAAAATTGATTTTCTATTAAAAAATCAAGGCCAACACATTAATTAAAAGGTTATATTAACACATTTAAAAGAAAAAAATTACGTTTTGGCTGGGCTCATTCATTCGACATGAATGAAGAAATTAAAAATAATATTTGAACACAGAAAAAAAACTTCTACTTAAAATTTAATGCGTCAAATATTTTTTTTTACAAATAATTAATACAATTACGGTGACTAGCCTTCATTAGTAACACTTCAATGTTCGTTGACTTCAAAAATACATCGATCTATTATTAAGCATAAGATAGTCCAGTATTAATAGTGGGGGTGATCGCTTTTAAAAAGAATCTTTGATAAACAAACCCATCTATCTGCTGGCGTTCCAACGGCCCTCAACTTTTCAAATTTTGAGATATGGCTAGTCTTACAAGGAGACGACACACCCTATATCTTTCAAATGTGAGTGCCCTTTTGTGAGATCAAAGTACCCATGAAATACTTCAAATATATATATAGGTTTTGGGGCCAACATCCTATAGATTTCGAGATATTCGGCGTTATTTTCATCGATTATGATAGCAGTGAGCTAATAAGGCAATACTTGAAAATCGATGAAAATAACGCCGACTATCTCGAAATCTGTAGGGCGTTGGCCCCAATACCTATATATATATATTTTGAAGTATATATTACCCCTTCATGTGACTACCAATCAAGGGGTAAGGGATCTTCCCGGTCATACTATATGACGGGCAAATAGGCCAACTCTCGTAAAAGCTGTTACATTATTCTTTCGTCATTGTTAGTATTATAATAAAGATTTACAAAATAAAAAAAATTAATATTAGAGATCACTAATAGGTAATAATAGTATAAAATGAATTGAAATATTTACCCTGAGGCCAGATTTGTACGGGTTTCGTTCTCCAGAAAGAATTCTTAAGTACGTTATGTATCCTATTTCATACTTAATTATATTTTCTAAAAGAAAGTAAACCAAAAATTAGTTGAATCAAAAAGAATTTTCTATTTGCTTTTGAAATAGAATAGAATGATAAAAAAACACTCATTTGAGGCCGACAGCACATGAATTCTCCTTTTTTATTTTTATTGTGTATTTATTATAAATATTAATTTTGGAGGTGTCGTATTCTTTTTTAGCATTAAAATAATGATTATTTATCCAAATCAGCTTGTAAATAATGTAAATTCTTAAGATCTTAATGACAGGAATTACATGAATTGTATAAGAAACAAACTACTTGTCATTGCTTCGTGGTTAAAATGTGATTTTCTTCACGATTCCTCACTTTAAAATAAATTTAATGGAATCGAGATAGGAATTTCTCGCGATTTCATCTTTGACATCCGTGCCCAAGGCTCTTCATCTATGCTACATTTGCAATTGACATCACCCACAGTTTTGGGAGCCCGTAAACAAAGTAGAAAGAGCGGGGGGGGGGGGGGAACTCTTAAGATGGTTGTGTCCGTCTATCCGTCCGTCGCCAGGGACAAAGTGATACCTTATTGGAAAGGTTACGACTTGTAGACGTGAGGAAAAATATGAGTTGTGGTCTTCTATCACTTCTCTATGGTTCCATGTACAATATGACACTATTTTTTTTCTTTGTCTTTGCTTGAACTATTTAGCAAAGTCACAGGTTGACCAGAGCTTTAACTTTAACTAGGCCTACTGAGTCTTTCGAAACTCAATTTTATTTCTGATTGAATTTATATTATTCTGTAATTCAGTTTAAAAATATAAATGTAATTATAAAAATGTACAGATCACATAAATAAATAGAATAGTTAATTTGTCCTAACAAGCCTCGTTAAAAGAAAGTGTACAATTAAGAAGAATAAAACTTAGTATTAACTACGTACTGCAATAGCAATATAAAGCATCTTTTGCCACATGAACAATTACTGATTGGATTCCTGATTTCAGGTTTTTTAGCATACACGTGAACAAAGTTTAAGAGTTCATAAATGAGATATAAAGTTGTTCACGACGAGAACCAATAAGTTAATGAAAGTTCAAAATAGTAAAATAGAAATGGGTCTTTTACATTGTTTTCTCACCTTACAGCTATTACACCTAAAGTTTTAAGTAGCAGAAGCATTTTACTCCGTTCTGCAGATGATTTCAGGAGTCTCTGAATCCTGTACTTCCTATCCTCGAATAAGGGATGCAATATAATACTTTAATCACACGAGGTGTTTTTTTTTTTTTTTTTTTTTTTTTTTACATAAGTTTGTATAAAATCATGATATCTCTACATCACGGAGTCTCTGGATTACCGAAAAGCGCTTGTGGATTGAAAGAAAGATTGTTTCACACTGTTTTTAAAGCATTAATTTCATTATTTCTTTAATTTTCTGCTTTGAAAGGGATTACTTTTTCTCTTTTCATATGAGCCTTAAAAATTAACTGAGTTTTGATAGTTAAAGTAAGTTATATTAAAATGAAAGGATATAATTACAACTTCTGTAAGTTCTTCTGAAGTTAATCATGGCATTAAAGATATCAATTTAAACAATGCACTCAGTATAATTAAAATTTTTAAATAACTTTATTGATTTTATTTTTAAATTGGTTTTGCTTTTTAAGTTTGTGGAGGTACCATATTTATTTCCATATTTTTGTTTCATTTTTCTGTAAGTTTAGAGAAAATTTGAATCTTGAAATGAGATATACAGTAAAACCCCGGTTAACCGAACTCGGGTCAACCGAAACCCGGGTTATCCGAAACGCCTCCGAAAATCGCAAATCCAAACAATAATACTGTAGGCCTACTGCACGGAAATCGCTGCTCGAAAACGTTGGGAGGGACGCAAGAAAAAAACAAAAATTACTGAGTTTTCTAAATGAGTAATTCATATGCTACAAACTATTAAGTAAAGAATACTGTATATTGATGTAGCCTACTGTAATCCTAAAAATATAATTTTAACTTTAATGAAAAACATAAGTGTAGCTTACAAAGAGATTTTTTGAATTTGTTTGACCTTCAAAACCTTTCAAAAATACGAACTGTAATTACAATACAAAATACTATATCTGTATTACATGGCTTAACCAAAAAAATTGTTATCCGAAACGGCTTCTGCCCCCCCCCCCTTTAGTTCGGTTAACCGGGGTTTTACTGTAATAACTATTTTCAGATCACATATCTTATACATTAATAGAATTTATAATCTTAAATTCTCTATCAGAATTCTTTTTAATCTTTAAATCTGAAAAGATCTTTATAAATTTTATAAGTTTAGGATTGATTAATACCTGATAAATCCAAAGTTTCACAAAATCCTATCATTGTTGGAATTGGAGTTTTTTTAATTATTGTTTCATTAGTGTTGATAAGAACAGCTCTTTCAAACTAAAAAGCAAAAATCACAGAAATGAATTTGCAACAAAATCTATGAATTGTAATGAAGAAAAATAACGAACAGCAAATGTTTTTGAATAACTCTGATTATGGTTAATTAAGTTGATTTAATTGTTAGAATTAGCATTTTATTAAGAAAAGGGCAATTTTACTAAAATTATTTAGACTTCGGACATATCTGGAACATTAACTAGAAATTATTGTACATTTTGGCTAATTATTAAAAAGTTGTCAAAAATATAATAATTTAATTATTAAAAATGTACAATTATTAGAAAAAATTGAAAGAAACGCTTAAACAATAACACTTCACTTATCAAGAAATCTTAATAAAAGTTTATGAAATGCTTGTGGATAATTAAAATTAGTTACTATATTAATTGATTAATAAATAATTTTCTTATTTTTAGATTCTTAAGAAAAATTCTTACAGAATAACGGCAACTCAAAATAAAACTGAATAAGTTATTTGAAGATTTACTTTTTTTTTATATAACTTTATATTACAAAAGTTAATTTAAGGACCTGGATACCTTATTTCACTGGAGATTAAAAGATCATAAATTCAACGATAATTTGTATTCGAAGAACTTCGTTCCAAGTTTATCCTGAGATCTATGTACATTCATTTGTTTAAGTAGTTATGGAAATTTTTATTTTGTTTTTCCTTCATTTGCCAATTTGTATTTAAGGCCAGAGATGAACATATCGACCTGAATCGGGACCTTCATAGATCAGATTACACTTAAATTTTATAAGTAAATTTAAAAAGTTGAATTAATAGTTTGAAAAATAGTTTTATTTTGTTAAAAAAAATCAATGATTGTTATCACCTAATGAAGTTTAGACTATGAGATTTGTTTTCTCTCAATCACAACTCGGGTCCATTACGCAATACACTTTGAATTCATTTATTATATAAATAAGCACCAAGGAAAATCTTTATATAAGGATCCATGAAAAAATAGTTGACTTTCACAGACACTTATATAACAAAGCAAGATCAAACAAAAGTTGTAGGATTCTGTGAGCACTAATTTCAAATTCAGCCTAAACATTAGCATGCATTTTTATAGATAGAGTAGGCTAAATAAAATTCCTTCGTGAGTATTTAGTGTTTTGAATTCATGGCAAATAATATTTTAACTATATCTTATTAAAATAAATATTTATTTAGTTTTATTAAGCTAATTATACTTTTATTACTAATATCTCTATCGTGAATTACTTTAATTGCAAAGCAATATGTTGTATATCCTTAGGCACATTATATGATTTCAAAGGCTCTTCCAGAAACTTAAGGGGATATGGTATAGATCATTTTAGGGGAAGATTATTTCAGCTTTTACGATAAACTCCATTATAAATTCTTATGCTTCATTTATGCATCGCTTGATGCTACATACTTTTTATTGTATGTTTCTAATTTTAACCTTTCCTCTGAATAATGTAATTCTGGTTTTGTGTACACTTAGAACTTAAACATGATCTTTCTAAATTTATAAGCAATAAATACTTCAAACATAAGAAAGTTATCACAAAACTTTATGTTAGGATTGTTAACTGTAATCACATATACCGCTGCGTTAAATTACTTTCATTATATGATTCGTTTAACCATTATTTTGTCATTGATGAAACTAGTTAATGCATTTTAGTTCCTCTTGCGATATTGATCTAGTAATTAAAGCTTACAATGACTCCATGTTTAATTAGCTTTTACACGATTTTATAATTCTCTTTCACATAATTTGATATCAGAATACAAATCATTAACATAATTGATATAATTATTTTTTTTTCATCCAATAATTGAAGTTAACAAAAAGTGAATAATAATAGTCAGAAATTAATAAAAAGATAATAGTTACTGGTAATTCATGTAAATGTCCATCATGTTTCTAATATTAATCACTAATCTTAATAGTAATAGTATAAAAGTATTTTTAATTAATTAACTACAATTAACAGTTTTAAGAACTTTCTATTTGTTATGAGGATTGTTTTATTGAAAAATATTTTGATAAAAATGAAATTCAACTTACTCCAATATAGGACATTAGATCATCTACTGAAGCTGTTTTCCAAACGGCTTTAACGTTGAGACCATTGTATCCAACCAGATCATACCATGAAACA